>LUCH01000236.1:251311-263105 GCA_013368495.1 Paragonimus heterotremus | reverse complement strand
CAAAATTGAACAGGAATTTGGAAATCGGGCACCACTAGAAGTGATGAAGGCCCGAGACAGTTATCCACGAACTCTCACCCTGCTTGCAGAGTGAGCATACGGTGACCTTAATGGATTCACGTATTTCTCTGGTACTCTTTTGTAGAGAAGACAGCTCCAGAGAACGTTACGAACAACTGAATAGAAAGTAGCCTTTAGGTCCAGAAAGACCAAGACCGTCGGCTATCTACAACAGTGCCGATGTTCCAAGATCCGTCGTAAGGTAAAAATGTGGTCAACGTACCCTCGACCGGATCGGAATCCTGCCTGTTCTTTACGTATCTGATACAGATAAAACAGATGTGACACAGGCAATCTCTAAAACTAGACGCTTTGCCACACTTTTTGAACATACTGTTAATTGAACATCATGTTATACAATCCGAGCCGATGTGTCACGTGACGGGTACACAATGAGCCTTGCAGGAGGTTGTGACAGAAGCATTGCAGCAGTTCGAGGATTGACCATCGAAAGCGAATCTGATGTGTTACTCCGTCCAGCTGGGAAGTCCAAGATCGACAGGGCTGCTTAGGTGCATCACTGCTGTCGCCGGTGACCAAAGTGATTCATACACCCTTCGACTGCAGTCAAGTCATTCAAGGTACTCGACACACCTTTTGTACCCGTTGGAACCGGTGATCACGGGAGTTGTCCATGGTTGACTGGGGATGACGTCAGTACGCAATGCGGGCAGCACACCTACCAGACAGCATATTGCCCGGGAGCCCATGTGCTCCCGTTAGAGCATCTGAAACCCTTTTATGGCGGGGTGACATACGCCATGTCGTAATACCTTAGATGGGCTTGTGTGGCATATGGAATACCCTGCTGGTAGCCGTGAATCCACTACACCCTGGTAGTACAGCTACTGATTGTCTGCGACCGGCTGATTCGCCGGAATAAGCCCACTTATTTCGCAGTTAGCCCGCCTACGGAAGGCCGTTCCCCAGTCTGCAACTTGGAGACACGCCCGGTTTTTGAGTATGTATTCTTCCGTCTTTGGTAAACGCACACATGGTATGCTCGAGGCATTGGTTGATAGAGTTTGCCTAAAGCAAGAATGTGTCCATACATACACATTGAAAAATAATATCCTCAAGATTCTGTTTGTGCGGGAGAACAATTTGATTCCTGTCATCTTTGATGCAAATATGCTGATATAGCCAATACTTAAAGGTGTGAACTTACAGCTGACTGACTTTCTTCGGAGACGTCAGCCCCATCTCCGTCACGTGACACATCAACTCGGATTGTGTAACATGGTACTCAATTAACAGTATGTTCAAAAAAGTGTGACAAAGCGTCTAGTTTTAGAGGTTGTCTGTGTCACACCTGTTTTATCTGTATCTAATCTTCAATTTTAGTACTCAATCATTTTTCACCAATTTCTTAAGCTCGTGTTTTGCACTGTGTGCGCACTATGCTCATGGTAGCTCGATGATGCCGGCTTCGTCTCCCAATCACGTGACCACTGCGTTGACCCTTGACCATTGTTACCGCTTCTGGACAATCTCGCTTTGTCTAACTCGTGTGACTCAGTACGACCAGTGATAGGTGTCCGCTGATTCAGAAGATGAAGATTTAAAAAAACATACGGCAACAATTTTACTTTAACAACAACCCTGTGAGCTTCTCATGCTGACATAAAAAAGCGATTCGGAAAAGAGGACCTAGAACTTTTCTCCGGTTGGCGTGCAATCACCTATTTCATTGCCATCCATATTTTTGCACAAGGCTTAATGCGCATGTCAGTTAACTTAATTGTCTGTTTTGTCTGTTACTTTCAATTACCGTTTTGACTGGTATTCACTGTGACACTTTCACAAATTCCGACTTGTCCGGCAGCCATCGAAATTATCTGTCAATTTGACAGATTTCATATCTTTTCCTCATTCAAGTGTCCCCCCACACCTACTTAGTTTTTTTGTCGAGGAGAGGGCAGTCTGTCACGACCATTTTATGTGACGTTTTTCCGTAGTAGGTTGTGTGGGTCTTATGATTTGCATGTTTGTGAAGAGTGGAACTGCGAACTTAGCGTCCATTTATTGTGGTGTCTACTTTCAGTTCGTTGGAACTTGACACTTTGCCGTATGACGCCACCCCTTTATCTTGTTATGTACTTAAATAATTACGTTCAACATTCTTATGTAATTCTTGTGTAATCTATTAAGTAAGGTTTCAAATTGGACGTCACTCGCGTTTGATTGTTGCTTTCGCATTGAAGTAGACGGTTTGTCCGATTGCCTTTGAGATTAATTATCTGTCGGGATACAGACAAAATGTTGGCGTTGATTAAGGCTTCTCATTCGTGTACGTGTCATTTTGGGACTGCGTTGTAAATCGACTGTTGCCACATGATGATGTTACTTTCTCTATTTCCAGTAAAAGAAACCAACCAGTCATCCGTCGTCACACCTGTGCCTGGTCCTAATCAGTCTCTTCTGTACTACAAGGGTTCTTTCTTTCCAATTCTGCAACCGAAATCTTTTCTGTAAGTCTTCCTTCATCTGTATATGTATCGATGACAAACCAACGACTTTGTCGCAATGCATTACCGTACACGAATACTTTGATAGAAAAATTTACGTATTTCCTTACTTGGGTTCTTATACTGGCTAGACAGATCAGGCTTAGTTTTCCCACCACCTAGTTTTACTGACATCAATGTTGTCCACGCAGTGCACAGCTGTGTACTCGTGTTTACATATGCACACTTTGGCTCTTAAATTTCATGAACTTCTTGGTGTGTCCGCTTCTTTCGGTAGTGACTTTCAACTGAATAAAATGAAACCCATAGACCGTATTAAACCATTACAGCCACGGGAACTTTTTAGATGCTGGCTGTCGTTTTCAACTCTACATAGGAATCCAACGTAATGTTCATTCTATTACAGCCAAACAATAAATTGACTTAAGCTTGTCTCCTGCATGCAATCTCGTATAAATATTCTTGTTCACTTGTTATCAAAGGGATTTCATATGTCCATTGGACACCCGAAAACAGTTGTGTTCTCTCCCTGTCTCTCTCTGTTCTAATTATATTTTATTTCCCCGGAGAATAAATTAGCATCAGCTGTCTGCAAAAGTGCCAGTCTTCTTTTCGTTCAAACATTTTGTACACACGCACACCAGTCCTATACTCGATCATTTGGAAGCATGCCCCTGTGAACGAAATATATGTTGCTCAAGCCAACTAGCTCCTTTAAAGAATAACAGGATGTTTGATGTTGGCTGACGGATTAGCTATATCGTGTCCACTATAGTATCGTTGTAGTGATTGTGTTTGATGTTTACAGCGCCGGAGCTTTTTGAAGTCTTTTTTGCCGTTTGTTTCCTGTAGGTACGAATTTACTCTAAAAAAAAAACAATTTCTTCAATTTCGCAACATCACGAGATTGCAACTTGCCAACAGCTTGGGATCGGTGAAGGCAACAGTATGTTAGCAGTAGGGGTCGATGTTATATCACCTTCGTGGGTCTGAGTTGACAACTACTTCTGGGTTCCGTTGATTCCAATGTGTGTCGACGATACTACAGAACATAGCCCACCGGGATCAAGCGAAACTGCTCGAACTAACTCTGGCTATAATTATTAGTTATTCTGTTCGGTTGCTTAGATTAAAGGCGATTCACCTCATGCAGTGATGCAACACTGTAAAAAGAAAATACAGGCGTGCAGTTCCTTCCTCCGTGGGTCTTATTGTTGTATTGGTTTCATTGTCAATGTGAGTGCCATTTGAACGAGAAGTTTTGGGTGACTAATGGAAAGCTTCGGGGTTTCTACGAAACCGCCTACTCACTAATATAGTGTGCAAGTTGTTCATTAGCCATCACATATTAACAACGCTAATGTGCTTTATTTAGTTACAAGACACCAAACGTTGTTCTCACTATAACACATGCTGCTTTCCTTTATACCAGTCATTTTTCTATCTTCGAGCAACAACCGTTGTCAATATACTTTCCGATTCGTTCACAGAAAGGAAGAGTAGTAAATTACTTAGATCTTTCCACACATGTTGGTGAAACGTCATGCTAATGTACAGCATGTTTCTATCTCTTTTTCCGTTTTTCCTTTCTTCTTAGCGTGGACTTATTGGACCGTTCCGATGCACCGAATTTGCAGGAAGGTTACTGTCTCTCTCTGGCTTTCGGTTGTCTTTTGCGTATAGTCAATTCGTTGGACAACGCCATCAATCATTCAGCAGCCGAGGACATTCATTCAGCTATAAACACGAATGTCGTGGAAACAAACGTTCAAGAACAGTTTATTGTGCTCTCCTGGTGCGGTCTTTTGTCTGCGTTTGCTCTTTTATTGGAAGCAAGGTGAGTGGTCTTTTGTGCTGTTTTGATGTTTGTTTTTCGAGAAGAGAAGCAGGAAAAAATTAGAAATAGTAAGCGAATTAACGAATAAATCACATGTTTCTCTCATTACCCGTTACTGATCTTGAGTTTTCGGCACGGCATATCTCCATGTATTTAGTTGCTCTACATCTAACTGGTCTCTGGGTGTTTCCTAGGTTGAGTGTCATTTAAACACTCTATCACACTCTGATTATTCGCATTCACTTTTTGCACGGATTTGATGCTGTTTGCATTCTATTGGAAGGAAACATTATCGGACAAGCGATTCAATGATAGACTGATTATTTTCGTATTACAGATTAATTATGATTCAGTCCATGCGTTTGATGCTGTTCGATCAACTGAAGAAAGTGAGCCGCTCTTTCTCAACCATGTCGTGAATAGTTCCAGTCACGGAAGTTTGTTGCACACACAAATACGCCCACTATTGTCCGACAATAATAAATGCCATTTTTAATACGACAACATTCGGGACTTTCAGTACACCGTGGTTCAAGTCGTTTCACATCATCTACTGTTTACCTTGATCTGTTTCAGCACCTGAACTAAATTTCATAAAATATCTTCGATGTCACCTCGACCACTGTGGTCCTCTGGATCACTGAATTGTAGATATTCTCGAATCTGGGAATTCGCTTTTCCAAAACAAGGACATATTACGGAACTCATCGGTAGCATGTAACCAATGGTCGGTCCAATAATTTTCACAGAAGATGAGCCAACTCGATACTAGTAGGAGAAAACAAAGGCATAACCCTTTTCTGGACATACGTATACACATTACGTTGTTTATTTTTGTTCAACGTCACCTGCTGCTTGAGCTACGATACCCAGCCTGATGAAACCTTGAAAGACGTGAGAATCACCGAGTCGAAAACTCCTCGGTATTTAGCGCAGGTCGGCAGACGGTCGATACTGAGAGGCAGATGCATGTGTGCAGAGTACAGCAAATTGTGAGTAAGGGTCGACTAATTTTTGTGTCTAGTACGTATCATCGCGCTACCTAAAGGTCTAATGTTGGGGCACACAGTGTTGAGTGCTTTATTGTAACCTTTTGAGTTTACATTAGAATCCGTTTTTAAACAAACAACTGAGTTACTGATGAGTAGTCGGAGATTTGATTAATTTCAAGCTGAACATCACCCACGATTGATCGCAGCTGTGGCATTCCTATAGACTTTCAACTTGAAGTTAACCAGATCCCCGACTACTCAGCAGTAATCTAAAATACCATCTAGCAGGTTTAATGGGATCGGGGATTTCAACCTGTCTAGGAAGTCCTAATCGCGGGGTTATCGATTGCAGTTAACAGACAGTAACTGTGTCTCCATTTCGAGACGATCGGGCAACCTGGTCATTACTCACAAGCGAAATTGGTTGAGCGTTCACATGCGATCGGTCGTGTCTAATGTGAGGTCAATGGCGCAGTGATAAACTCGATTGTCTCATGGACATCGTGGCCGGAGTTCTAGTCCCGGCAGTGGCGATGATATGCACTACTGACGAGCTCTAATGAGAGCAAAACGCGAGTCTAATGCTTCTGCTGTTCGAAAGGGGCCAACTGGAAAGTCTATGGGAATGCGACAGCTGCGATCAATTGTGGGTGATTTTCAACTTGAAAATAACTGAATGCCATCTACCGTGGCAATCTCCCTGGGCTAAAACTAGATGTTGCTATCGTGTCAAGGATTGAGCAACAAGCAGCCTCTGTCTTCGCGATCACGAAACTTTATAAGCGGTACGTCGTGAACACATCAGTCGGATTCAGTAGGCACTGGATACGCCGTATTCGCTCTACGTTTATGTTAGTAGCAATTAATTTGGAAGAGGTTAGTAAACCACTTCTCAGGTGTTCTCCTCACGTACTGAAGGAGGGTTCAGCGTTCGGCTTATTGCAGATTGCCATGCATAGAGTAGTATTTACACTTCGTTGGCTCCACGCCAGTGGTTCACAAACGGGCTTTTGGCGAAAACGGTTTTCCATCAAAGTGGATTCATCTGCACTCCGGATATACTTTGTGATTAAACAACTTCCTGAATACCTTTATCAAACGATGCACGAAGGAGGTAAAGAAAAAACGAGTAACAACAATAGTATCGGAGAAGAATAAAATTTAAGCCTGCCCTACAAAACGACAACTTCGTGTAGTGAATAGTTCAGCTAAGCGAATGAAAGCCAATCAGACCTCCTCCGCGGTGGAATTAATTACACTGAATGACAATTAACTTGACGTTGCCATCTACAAAGGGACGCATTCGTGTCCTCTCTTCGATGTGGTTTATGTAGTTTTACCTGTTTTGTAGGCAAAACTGTGAGTACGTTTCGAACTGGGTTAAATGGGCAAATTTGAAATGGCTACCACTCAGTGTGTCTCAATCGATCACGCGAATGTTTTGGCGTCCTCACAAAGCTTTCTCAGGAGGCTATTAAACGCTCGTCCGAGTCTGGTCAACTCATGAATATAACAACGTCGTTCACTGTAGCCGGCCGTTATAGAAGTTTATGGGCATCGTGCTTACTTGTAACTATCAATTGCAGCCGTACCCTCAAATACTGTTCATCGTGGCAATAAATCTCCCTTGGTTCTGGCACACATTATTTAATGGTCTACCACAGCAAGTTTGTTCAAATTTTTGCCACGAACCGTTGGGCAAAGCGAGTCACACAGACACTGAGTGTTCTTTTTCGCTGACAATCGTACATTTTTTCGACCCAGTGTGTGGGACAGATTCTTAGAGTCAACAGATGTGTTTGCTATTCTTGCTGATATTCTCCGAGCATTGTTATTAATTAGCAGAATCCTGCTACCAATTTTGATGAAGTCGACCATAGTTTCAAACGGACTATATAAAAAAGATAAAAACCGGGATACTTTCCAGTCTTAAAGTCTCACTTTACACTTTGGAGGCGTTTTTTCTACGGACCAATCTAGTCGATGGAAACAGCTCTGGAAGGCGGCTTTTAGGTCTAAAGCTCACTACCATTATTTGCCTCTACGTGCGCCCGCACCCTCACACCTCTCCTACGGTAGACGTCTGAGTAATGCGCCTGAGACTAGGTTGAAATCATTTTAGACTTTCTCTGAATTTAGTAAGCCGAAGCAGCGTCATACCTGTAAGTGGTTTGGACACAATGGAGACAAAGCTGATACAGCTAAGGCTGTCGCAGCCCTTGGCTCTCTTTTTTGAAAACAAAAAGTGTTGCTGATGTGACGTAATTGGGAGGTACTTCTTCGGTTTTCTAGTCCGTCTGAAAGAAAGTTGTCAGTTCCTGCCACTTACTTTTTGCCATCATCTACGAAGGCAAGAAGTGTGAGAAGGTTCGCTCCTGGAACCTTGTACTGCCTCGATAATTCGAACTTCGGAACTGGTTTTGCTTCTTACGAAGGATCATCTAAAACGCAGTAGTTGTCCATTCTCGTCCAGTCACTCGTATACTCCTCTTCGAGCCAACTGAACTGTCCCTCAAAGCATTCAATTTAGCTGTCAGTTTGACTTGTTCCATGGTAAGGGAGACATTTTTTTCACGTTTTCTCTCATTTCCACAAGGCGAGGATTAACACAACCAAGGATAAGAAAGAATAGTGCCCTGTTATTCTTGTCTGTATTCCTCACATGTAAAGCACACTTCACCTTCACAGTCCATCGAACCCGTTAGTAGTGTGCGCCTTTGTCTCATCCGGTCGTGTTATGTTCATGTTTACCGTGACCGATCATAACCTTTGCATTTTCGGTGTTTTTTTCTACCGGCTAACTCCGGAGCACTGGATGCACCTGCAAACTTCCAGAGGAGATCGGATTTTCACCCAGAAGGATGTGGTCATCAGAGTAAACAAAACCGATGCTCACAACATCATGCAACTGGCAGTCGAATTCAAACATCCATACAGCAAACACTTCATTTCCATGATGATTAAGAGTTATGATAGCGTATTATCTTGACGACCACTGCCTCGTGACTGGAGAGAAGAGCTACTGAGAATGATTCACGACTTCTGGCAAAATTCATTAGTATAATTTGCTAAAAGCGGAAAAGATTTAACCTCCTGGAGAGATCTGACAATCAAATCATGTGACGTTGAATCGAACGCCATGGACACGTCAGTGACAGTTGCAGGACGGTGCAACGTGTGAACTTATGACGTCACTTCAAGATAACCGTCCCTGTGTGGCAAGTTAAATTGAAGAGCGGACGGCAGCAAATGTGTTCCAACGATCAGCTAGTTTCTTGTGGAAATAATGTAGCGACGTTGTGGATTGGGTTGTATAACTGGTATAACTGGGCTAAACAGCCTTCCGTCAATAGGAAGTGATTGAAACATCTGATTCCTAATATTTCAACGTTAACTCGTCCAAACTAGCTTTGAAGTTTCCCATGTCTGAGGAGTGATCGAATCGACTAGGAATCAATTTTGTGACGAGTTCATGTATGACGGAGTTGATGTTGCTTTGAACTGATGCTAGCTGATAACCTTTTGAACATTGCAGTTCGCTATGCGTAACTCTCTGCAGCTCATCGAACATTGTGGAGGTGACACTTAAACGATTGTTTATGGGTTCGTAATTTTGTCAGCTGCTGTTATCACATGTGTGCTTTGATCACCTGTAAGCAGTTGAAGATATAAATTGTTCTGCTTCGCTGGTAAACCACGCTCGCGTTTCATTAATCCATGCCTAGCGTTAGATAATCGCATGTTCCAATTTTTCTAAGTCCCACCACACCATAATCCATTTGCATCATTAATTTGGTCGTGAAAACGCAAATCAGTGCAATGAGTTTTATAATTGTGTCAATTTTATTCACGTGTTCAACACACCAAGTAATGTTTCTAAGTGACGGTTCTATGTTCTCACATTTGTTCTATTCTTCCGTTCTCATCCAATCTGTTCAGTGCGGATGAACAAATCACAGCAAGTTTGCTACAGGCCATCCACACAATGATTGGTCTTTGTGGGAAATTGCGTGTGGACGCCGCCCGTGACTCGTTTGTTACAACACTGTGCAAAGCCGCGTTGCCAAGCTCATACGCTCGATCAATGTTTTCAGCTGGTCAAACAAAAGGTGCATGTTGTTCCGCACGGTCGACGCTGTTGTTAGTTGTTTGCATGGTTCTCTTATGTGTATATGTATGCTCCACCCTAATGCTGTTTTTTTTTGTCAGTTTTCCAACATTTTGTCTTGAAATAAGGTTGTTTTAGGGAGGGACGCTTGTAAACACTCCATAGATTAGATGTGCACAGTCTTTCCCACGCGTAGATTGTACGGGTTGCAAACACTGTAGTAAGCTTCCTATACAATGCGAATAACTTTTATTGCCTAATCTTAGCATGACGTCTCGCATCCGTCTTCGCCTTTTTTTTGCTTAACCAGGTGAAGTTAGTCAGTGGGATTCTAACCTCATTTTCCCTAAGCATTGTTGGAAGTGGAGTGGTTATCACAACCCTAGGCCTTCCCACTGTAGTTTAGCCTTTTCTGATCACTCAACCCAGAATCACCGCCTCTAACCAGTTGTGATCGTTTTCTAGCAATTTGTTGTCAACTATCCAATAGGCAAGGACTCCACCATCGATCTTGAGGTCATCTTCCATTGTGACACTTACAGCCTGATTATTTGGGGTTATTATAATGCCCAGTCAACTGTTGCTGTTCGTGCACTAGTTCGCACAGCCTTGTCGATTACGAGGGCATGTTGGCTTGTGTGTCCGCACTAACAAGTAGTGCTCGGAAGACGAATTTCAGTCAGTCAGTTCACGAGACGTTGTGTTCTCCATTCCATGTTTGTCTATTGCATGGTCGGTGTTGCATAAAATGTATGAGAGGCAACTAAAAAATGATGGTCATCGGCTAAACAGAATGTACGTAGACTAAAGATGCCGAATATGAACTGAAAAACTACCAGAAAGGTTCAGATAACACGGAAAATTGTGATGTTTGTTGGATGTTCATCGCTTCATTGGATACGGTTAGTGTCATGACCACTTAGCACTAACAACGACAATGGGGCTGCTAATTCGAAAGTGATGTCAGTGTTTTCAGTTTGAGCAATATTTTCGTTGTGCGATTTCATCCATTTTTGACATGTTTGTGTGTGGATTGTTACCATCAGAGGTTTTTCAGTCAATGTAATGTGTGTTTCATATTCATATGAATGGAGAACAAACTAGAATTTCTCAAGTCCCTACGTTGTGGGTTAGAACAAGATTGTCTTCGGTTGTTAGAAGCGGTTTTGGTTTCATTACATTGTTATCGACCCGCTGCTGTCTTACAATACAGTCTTAAGCCAAAGACGGTGTTTTGGGCATATCCCAACCTACAGATAGCCTTGCTATCTCACTGGATTATGACAGTTCATTATCAGTGTCTACCACTGCTGTATGCTCATTGGTGATACTGCATCTGATGCCATCTCGAACCAACATTCTAGTAGGTTTTCAGCGCAAACACCGTGCAGCGTTTGTTGTGATCACGCAATATACCAGGTAACATCAACTGAATATCGTCTGCTTCTCCAAGTACAGACATTAAATATTTTTTGTGTATTCGAACTAGTGACCGTACGTTAAGTATTCGACGTTCGTTAAACATAAATATCTGAAGCTTATTTATATCTCCCAGATATCACTTAGGCGTATTTTGATCTATATTCTGCAGTGCCAATGAACCTCTCTTCAGTATTTGGTCTCACATCGTTAGTGCTACTGTTTTACTTGTAGTTCTAGTCCGCCTACAGATCATTATCGTCATAGATAGCAATGCATCAGTGGTTCTTACCAACACTTTGGAAACAAACAACCGAGCCGTACGTAAAAGTAAGGCATCATCAGCAAAGACAACTTCTGCACGGCTTTCAATGCCCCGTGTCATTAAATGCACTCACTTCACAGACAACTCGGACAAACAACGAAAACATTCACGCCACTGAGCTCGGTTAGCCGCCATCTCACCTAACGTCTTAAGCCACCGCTTCTGGGAGTCACGAGGTACTCGCCCGGAGAGACGAAGCTGATCTACAATGACCAACTCCCTCGTGAACGATTTCGTTTCTCTACGCCAGGTCATCGTCTGTCCACCTCGCACCCTATGCCAGTCGGCCGTAGTGTCGGTAAACAGTGCTCGGTGTGGCAAATGATTAGCTGGCATCCTTAGTACAAGGCCTAACTATCTAAGTCTACAAATGTAGTGACTGAACAAGAGAACTCGTTTGACAATCAGTACCAAACACACGCTTCCCAAACTCCTCGTTGCCTTACTCGCTGGTGCCACCCGATACCAGCGATCGAACGCAGACGTCTGTGGTCAAATAACTGAAAACGGTCACTTCTCTACCCTCAGTGGTCAGGCTTCGCTGGCGTAAAGTAGTACAGATCTCACTGTCGTCTCAAATTTGCG
>LUCH01000236.1:236617-250724 GCA_013368495.1 Paragonimus heterotremus | reverse complement strand
TTAGTCGGCACACCTCTGCGTTTAAGCCACTCTAAAAGTGTAGATCCATCCACCGAATCGAATGCACTTTTATGATCGGGAAATACGGTGATTGTTGGCCGGCGATATACATAACGCTGTTTCAGAATTTGGCGACGAGTAAAAATGTGATCTATACATCCTTGTTCATGGTGAAATCCTGCGTGTTCTTCCCTAGTGTTTAGTTTCCAAGCTGCCTTGAGTCAAGGAAGTATAATGGATACCAGAACACTAATAATGACTGGGGTCAAACTGATTCCTTTATGTTTTTCGCAATAGCTGTGGACGTCTTTTTTGAATATGGGAACAATTAGCGGGTGACTCCAACACAGAGGGATGATCTCCATTGTCCACACAAGTTGAAACAACTGAATCAAAGCCTCTACCAACGCTTGCTCACCTTTTCTGAAGAGTGCCGGTATGAGATCATCTGGGTCAGCAGCCTTATTACGTTTGAGAGCCGAAATGCAATTGCGGACCTCAGTCTTAACGAGTGGCTCCAAACGCCCCATTGTGCGTGTTAGTGTGAAGCTAAACACTGCTGTAGATGAGTGATTCTTTGGAGAGCTACAGATGAAGCGTAACGTAGGAACCTTGCTTGTCACTGCCATTCATACGAATGGAGTGTATGAGAACTAAGTTGATCATATACATACGGGCGTGATTTTCAATTTGATCAGAAGTGTTCTTAAATTCATGGAGTCTTTCCTTTGCTGGCAGTCGCATCTCATAATTTTTACAACACCCATCTAAATGTTTGGTATTTGCTTCGGTTAACAACAACCAAAGTTAAGTCCCCTGCTCGTAGCGCCGCACGCTTTTTGTGGTGTTTGGATTGTATTGGGCACTGCACCCAGATGGTCACTGTATAGCCTGAATTCTAGAACAAAGTTTCGGTATCATTTTTTCATTTTAAAAGAGAGTTATCAGCTTTTCTACTGAAGTCTAAAACATCTAACTTGTACTCAGATACGCTGTCAATAATGTGCTTGTGAGACCTCGTGTTTCTTTTAACTTTGTTGAACGTTTATATTTCGGGTTGCTTTCAGTTATTGTTTAATTACTGATGTGTAGTAGGGGATTTGGTTAATTTCAAGTTGAACATCACCCACAATTGATCGTTATCTTATTTCCGTTTTTGAAACGGGCCAACTGGAAAGTCTATGGGAATGCGACAGCTGCGATCAATTGTGGGTGGGGCTCAACTGGAAATATTGTTTCATTGTCCAACTCTGCATGCTAAGCAGAAACCTGTATGTGTTCGGACACATTTTGTATCTATTACCCTCTTGATTTGAGTTAACAGAATGCTCTCTTGTAAGAAACATTTCTTGCGCGTATATGCTTGCGAATATTTTCACAAGCTGTCGTATGGAGTGATTTCCATCTTCTTTTTTTTCTGTACGTTATTCGCAAAACTTGTATCAGGTCTCCAGTCAGGTTCCTCTACAGCACACGAAGAGGTGTTCGAACGCAGTCCAGTCGCCATTGTAGTCACTCAGGGCGCGGGACACAGCATACAAGTGACGGCCAAACCGGCATACGGTTCTGTTATGGGAACGCAGCCGTCGACGGGATCTACAGTTGCCACATCTCTGACCACCACTGCTGAGTCTCACTCCGTTTCTCCCGGCGGATCGTTACTTCTAACAGTAAAGCATCTTCAGGCAGCTCGGTCCGTTCTGTTCGCTGCTTCAGTCCATGGGAGTGTACTGGGAAATTCGTGGAATATTATACTTGGCACATTACAAGTGAGCTCCAGGCTGTTTTGTTGACATCCTTTGAAGTCTCTAACCTAAGGTCCAAACACCAGTTTGTCTCTTTGACAGACCCTGTTGTCAGTGCACAGACACAATTCTCCCTAAGGAACAGACGTAAATTTACGAGTGGTTGCTCATCGTACTTACGTAGCCGTCGTTGCATAATATATAGAAGGTCTGACCACAAAAGGCAAAATTCATTTTTTGCTACTCTTGAAATTTCCAGTTGGTGTCTAGCAAACCGGACGCTTTTCAACCCACTCACTTGACCAGGCGTATGTCACAGTCAAAAACCTACATA
This sequence comes from Paragonimus heterotremus, assembly GCA_013368495.1. Classification (NCBI taxonomy): domain Eukaryota; kingdom Metazoa; phylum Platyhelminthes; class Trematoda; order Plagiorchiida; family Troglotrematidae; genus Paragonimus; species Paragonimus heterotremus. The sequence continues at coordinate 248,645 of LUCH01000236.1, read as the reverse complement.
GTAGTGTGCGGACCGAAAATGTATGTTTACTACTTTTACCCAACTTGGTACACTTGCCCATTGTGCCCATTTTGATTTCGGGGCAAAACCATGCAGCAGACTGACGACTAACCAAGTCTCCCGGCCTATCAGAACTATCTCCGATACTGTCTTGAAATACGCAATGTGCCTAGGTTTCAAAGGAATTGGCGTCACACCACATAGCATTACGCTCTTAATGGTCGAGCCCCGGGTTCCTTAGATATTTCTGTTCACACGTGAAGCCCAACGGATAAAAATATCGAAGTTCTGTCTCGCTGATTGAACGCTAAGCATAGGTGGCAACTTTTTGCATGTTTTGCTAACAGTCCCACTGCCACATTTATCGTACTGCGCATTGTTCGCGTTCCCTGGCATATGCGTACCGTGGTATCCTGATGATTACTATCGTTCACATGATCGGGCCTGAATCCTGCAATGAATATTTGTTAATCCTAGCTGACAACTGATCGTCCGTCATTACCAAATTGATTCACTTCTTGCGTGCAATTAAGACTTCAGACGGCGGACCTCAATAGTGCCGTAGATGAGCAGAAAGCACGTAACTGCGTGACCGGTTGTCCTTGAGGATTGCATCGACAAATTCAACTACGTCCCGAATGACACCTCCTACTCTATGTTAATCTTTGGCATCTTATGTACACTGTACATAATAGGAGCAGAAAATCCTGGCGCTCACTACGCGTTTTAATTTTGACGGAAATTCATAGAAACGCAATACTGATATAGATGTGGAACTTTGCATTTGGCGTACCTATTGATTGAATCAAGTTCTTTGAACTGGCGAATCGAAGTTCATCTTGTTACATCCAGCTAGAAGACTGCAAGTGTGCAGGACAAGGAACCAACTGCCTCGTCGTTCAGAACGACGGAACTGACAGGCATGTATGATGAGTAAACTAAATGGACAAGGGAACAGAATTTGCATTGTTGAGCAGAAATATCGGTACGCCACTTGTCGCTCCGGACCATTACTGCTAATCGCGATTCCCTACATTCTCATTTTGTGAAGGTGGTCGAACGGTTCAAGGTAAATCGTAAAATTTGCCCCGTTTCCTGGTCTCCGTTTTTCGTCAAGCGTTAATTTTATCGAAAACATTCTATTGTTATGGTTACTTGGTAAACGGTTCTTCCTGGCCTCTAGCATAAAGGAAGCCCTGAACATGACTCGAAACATTGCTCCCATCATTTATATCATCAAACTAATTGAAATTATGGCAGGCAGAACAAGTGAAGTAATCAAAACACGAAAACAATACACATGTTGAAATCAATGTCCATTCTATTTATGAAGCTGATGGTTTTTTCTTTGTGAATCTTTCGAGCTCAAGGTTCAAACAGTCTGATGTTGATATTCGCTTGAGCATTCAGTCGACTCGGTCCACACACTTGCAATTTGTTTACTCCCCATGTGCTGATGGAGATTGTGTTTCAAAAACAAGCTTTATCGTTTGCCCATTAGATCGACTTGTTTACCCAGGCCTTCGTCGAAAGCACATCGTTCGAGTTTTTACGGATCACCCCTTTTGGATGTTGTTGTGGCCGTCAGTTTGCAGATGACTCGCTATTTTGTGCGACAACTGTTTCTTTTGAGGATTTGCAGTCACCTTATTTCAGATTCCCTGTCCACGTTATCATTAGTCTTTGCGAACGAGCTATGGGACGCAATGTGTCCACGAGATCCTTGGCATACAAGCACCTACTATACGTAGTGCCCTCTCAGTCTACTTTCTTTGCCATGTCTGAAACATCTTGTCCGTATTATCCACTCTATGAAAACAGTAAGAAGACAGTTATTGTTTATAAATCTACTCTTTAGTCTCATTTGCCGCCTACATAAAGTCATCGAATCGAATATGTGTTGTGCATAGCGAAAAAATGGTCGGATGAAGTGTTTAAAACTAAAGGTTACCACTACGTAACAAAGTCAATGATCGTATATCTGTTTTTACAATACCTTTTGCTGCAATCTGTTCAACTGCAAACGTATTATCCTATACGTCTATTCATTCTGTCTCCTTCATAAGTTTGTATCAACAGATCCACCGAGATTTCTCGGGCACCGGCAATCTGTTCATTTTATGACGCGCCAAATGATTACAGTTAACAAACAACCCTTCTCTCCACTCCAGCATGATTGTCTGGTTAGCTTTTGTTAATCGCATACCTCTGCTTCATAAACAATCTTTATTGCTATCTATACCTCTGTTCAGAATCTCGTTTGGATGTTAGGATTGAAAATAGAGCCAGCCGCACATCTGTATTTTAAGCCGTCAAACATTTGTGTGGGGTCCGTCATTGCCACATCTGACGTTGGTCAACCGCCACAAGCCGTTTTGTCTGCACAGGGGCAACAAGCAGGTGCGTCAGTTGTCCCTTCCCCTGTGCTGAACGATCTGACCAGCTTATCTGCTATGCTCGCAAATTTATTCGCGCAATCCAGGTAAGTTAGTTACGCATAGACATGGTGTTTTTCATTATCATTCGCATTGTATCCTCCTTCTCCATTGTGAGCCGCTATTCGCGCTTCCGCCTGACATCCGTTTAATTGTGTAACGTTGTTCCCGTTCGACTCTTTCCTGGCTTGTATTCCCACTTTATTCGAGTGTAACCGATCTATTAAAAAAAATAGTATCAGATAGTTTTCATTTTTTAACATTTGGGTTGCATTTATTAACAATTGCTAAAGCGACCCTATTTTATGCATGTGCTCTAGCATTTCTTTTAACTAACCGCTCCAGTCCGGACTGTTGTTCAGATGCTGGAACTGACTCGGGCTAACGGTTTTGTATGGCAGATCAATCAGCAGTACAAAACGACAACCTAGACATCAAATACTAATGTAGTCATACCTCTGTAACCCGACCGTCCGGGCAAACGCTAGAATCATGAAACTGACGGTCAATAACATCGATACTGTTTGGGTAAAATCGCTTAAATTGATCACCGTCTGGTCAAGCATCCTAGAAAATCCCTCACCGGAAATTCACCAGAACTCAACTGTTTGTAAAAATATGCCCATTGTGACACTTAACCACACACAAATCGCGGACAAATATCTTTTCGATATTCTACTTTTGACGTTTACATATATGTGAAGTCGCAGGTGATTACAGTTGGTCGATTGAGGTTCGGTGAGGGTGAGTACAACAGGAACGATGATCACTAAACTATTGCACAACAGTAACGTAGTACACAGGTTAAACAGTCAATCACGGAAGAAGCTGGGCAAGCAGTTGCATAATAAAACGGAGCTGTCGTGGCATAATTCAACTGACAAGTTGGTAAGTAGTAAATTTCGCGCAGACTTATAGAGTAAAAGATGTGTAATATAAGGATAAGAATTATGTGCAAAACGGACCCATCGTCGTGACTATGGCCACGACAACCGCAGGGTATTTACAACCTTGCTTTTTTTTTACACAAATCTGATCTTAGACGACGGATGCTGACCGCTTCTGCTCTAGATAAGAGCATTGTTCTGAGACGTTTGCTAAACATCTGTGGTATTTTAAAGGTAACTGAAAACGCTTGTTTAACCTCGATCCTACGTTCATTCTGTATAGGGTGCTCCAAAATCGCATTATTAACAGATTTGACAATACCATTACTGAGACGTTTTAGGAAATGTTCAGCAATGCGCTTCGATAATCTTCTCGTTTTGTGTTGGACATGCCCGGCACTACCAGTGCATATGAGTTGATATAGAACTAGTAATTTAGACTGTCAGGTAGTTTATTTTTGACTGAGTTTTTACAGTTAAGCACAGAAGCCGTTGAGTAGGCCTTTTGTATACGCTTCCGTAAGCGTTGTCTTAGCATTTTAAACTATACATCTCCTTTAGAGAGGAACTGTAAGGAAGATAGTTGTTTTTACAGTAATGGGCTTAGCCAGGATCACATGCTCCTTCATATGCCCTATAGCGAAAGATTCTGGGTAACCGTTTTCCCGTAACACTGTGGATCACTTTCGGTTCTTCCTCTAGTTTACTCGGGCTGCAGATCGCTCTTGCCTTGTATGTTATACAACTTACTAAATTTCCTTTGTATTTGAGAAGGACAAAGTTTAAGAAATGTGTTTACTGGCCATTCCACGTGGCTTTGTGATACCCGTTCTGTTTCAATCCTCTGTTATCCTATCATTGTAGCAAAACAACCAGAAAAGCTATCCTTCCGATAATTTCTACTTCGGAAGTAAATTTCATAGCCGGATGACAAGTGTTAAGTTTTTGTAAAATGGCTGGCGGATCGGATGTTTGATCACAAAGTATAAATGTATCGTCCACATACCGTTTGTAAAACATCAAATTAAAAATCGTATCCTTTAAGCAGACGCCTTCAAGTTCAGACACGAAAATATTTGCGAGGACAGAACCAAGTATTGATCCCATCGCTACATCTTCTCTTTGTCTAAAGTGTTATTTCTTTAAGTTTTGCTGAATTCTCGCTGGGAGAAGTTCTGAGATGCTTGACGAGACGATGGTTACCAATTTAAGCGATTGTTACCAAAATGGTATTGATTTCGACGATGTTGCCCAGCTTCATGATTCTAGTGTTAGCCCGGACGTTCGGGTTACAGATGTGTGACTACATTAGCATTTGATGTCTAGGTTGTCGTTTTGTACTGTTGAGTGATGTACCCGCGCTGAACTCTTAAGATGATGAGAAACGCCCTGGTTGATTTGTTTGCAGCAAACGAGTGATAGGGCGCATGGATAGACCTACTCATGGACTTCGACCGTAATTACGTGAGCTAATTTTTAGACTGTGTATTCACTTATAGTTTTATTGATCGGTTTGGTACAGTAGTATCTTCTACTGTAGGATACATGCCTTTCGATGGGCTATTTTGTAAAGTTGAAAATTTCCGCTCAGAACTCTGTTTGTTGAACGTAAATTTCCGTTTATGTGATGCAACTATGTGTTGATGCACCCGGTTTCATCTCTGTGCGTTACACTTTTTGAGGTTCTCCGCTCAACCTTGTGTGTTATTTGTAGGAGAGAATCTGTTATTAACTTGTTACGCTCTCATCGATTTCTTTTCGAAATCACACGATGACTTCCATCACGGCTAAGCCAGTAGATGCATATCGTTTCTCTTAACCACGTCTTCAGTTTGGGTTACGGTTGTTCCGATGTAATTGCCATTTTTCCCGTTCTTCTTTCAAACAGTAACTTGGACGTTGCAGCATTAAATGACTTGGTATTGGGATTATGTCACCTATCCTCCGAAGCGATTGAAGCCGCAAGTGTTAACAAGGTTGGTGTATTTCTGTGTTTTGTATGATCTTTTTGGAGCCTGTATTCATTCACTAAACATTCGTACAGTATTTATTGGAGTATCTTTTTCGGATGTGCACCTGTTTTATCGGTCCACATACGTTTGACTATTGCTGAGTATACTTAATGCCCATCTCTCGTTTATCTTTCCTCATGCTCGCTGTTTTGCAACTGGTCTGCCTATCTTCAGGATGGTTTTTCAAACTGAGCTTTGAATCATGTCCATATCGAACCATTTAGGTTGTTTTATACGTTATCACTGTCTACTGTCGCAGACAATTCCGTGGATAGGATTCAGCTTTTTTACAAGTGCCATATGTTCTCGTTTTCATGTTTGCAAACGGCAGCCTATTCATCAATGGTTATTCCACATCGCTGTTGTACGTTTCTCTGTAAGTCTCAACATGACATTGAAACAAACCACATATCGACCTAGCTGACATTACTTATTTTTAGACCAGCTTACTACAGTGGTCAAAACTGAAGAATGCATGTGTTCCCACATGTGTGTACATTTGTACATTTGTATTTACGTGTATGTATTCCGCCCTAATCGCCTTACATTGCACCGCGGTTTGTTACTCTATCACATACCCTATTTGGTGTAAATCGGAATGAATCTAACCGCGGAACGTGCGAACACAGACTTGCCTATTACAGTCTGCTTTGATTAGTTACGCCGGAAAATGCCAAAAATGTCTCCTCTACGGCTTAAGAGGACTTGTGTACTTAGGGTCCATTCTGAACCAGAAAGTACAAATGTTCAAGGTGTGAGCCGCCAACAGTTGGTATGTAAACAGTCAAGCGCCCTGGAAAAAAACAGCAGTTGAAAAAGACAAGCAGATTGTTTGGAGCAAATACAACTGCGACAGGTAAACAATGTTTGACCTATTCAGGAATGGTGAAACAATGTAAACAAAGTCGGCTAAAAAGTAGAAGCCTAATTGTTCTACAATGCATCGATATTCTCCCTTGAACGTACCTGCTGCGCCTGGAATCTTCGGATACTACCTCAGATCTAAATCGTGTATGAGATCTACTTCAGTGTTATGCATTCACAGGGACAAATGTGAATCTTAAGGAGAGGGATTGGTACGAATCTTGATATCGTGTTTTATGGAAATCGGGCTTTGCTCGTCTTTTTAGTCTCTTTTTAAAGCAATCACCTTCATTCAGCACATTCTTTGCATCTCTTCCATGTACGTGTCGATGTTAGTTGACCCCTCGAAACTGTTGACTAGGTGTCGAACGTTTCCGTGTTGCGTGGTCCTCATCTCGCCTTTGTACAACAGAGTGGAAAGCGCCATCATTCTGTTTACCAGCAGCTGCGTTCCCATTTTGTTAGGCTTGCAGCCTAACAGAATGGGAACAGAATGATAAAACGGGTTATTACAACAACACAATCAGGTACAGAGCAGTCAATTCCACGTAAGGCAGTACGCAGTGTATGAGCAAGGGACGTGTGTACGATTAGTTCACACGATCTATAAGATGGCCAATCCAAATGGTTATCGATCGATCGATAGACACACGCACACAACGCGTGTGGAAAAGGCGATGACACATCACATGAACACATCACAACTGTGGAGTGTAGTTCTCCCAGAACCACTTATCGAGAAGGTTGAAGGGAATGCTAGTCTTGACCATGCAATCTCGCGACTCTCAATTTCTTGACAGATCTATAGGCAGGTCTGCGAATTTTTTTTGGCTGTAGCGGCCAGATTCGTCACACCACTGCTGCTAAAGGGTTACAATGATAATAACGTCATTCTATGTTAGAAGCCACTCACATTTTTTCTGTCAATCTACACATTCAGACGAGCATCCCATCCAACTCCCTCTAAAAAGAAGTATCAGACTCGAATTTTGTTCTTGCCTATGTTCGTCACTATCCTCGCCTAAACCTGGATTTGAACTGAAATCCACGTTTGAGTGAAACGACCTTGTCGACCACTGCACCATTCATTCCACCTTGGAAGCGGCCGAATTATCGTACCCAAACTCTTAGCCTCATTCCTCTGTGACAGTTGATCAAGTTGTCCAGTCAACTCTAGAGGACATGCAACAACTATCTTGTTTGTTCCAATCACTGTCTCCAAGATCGAGACTTCTCAGCCAGACTGACACCACAAGCTTGTTTGCTACGCGTTTCTTCGCATGACTAAATCGGACATATTCAAAGTATCATAGAATTCGTCAAACATCTGACTAATGTATTGATTACCGAAAGCAGTGGGGAACTTGCTTTATATAAACTATGCATCATACCCGTCGCCTACGCACACATTTTGATCATAGCCTTCGGGAAACGTGAACATTTTTTATGAGCGAATGGAATTGAGCGTTTAGTGGTTACAGTTGGTGATGTCTGGTACGGGACCAATGACACAATGGTCGATACAGTCGTCCCATGAGAACGTGGATCGGAGCTCAAACCCCTGTCGTAACGAGATGTGCAGGCGGCAGGTTCGTGCAGTAGCAAAACTCAAGGCTGTTGCTTCGTTGTGAGAGAAGCTGACTGAGCGCTCTGTCTGAATGCTAAATCTGCGATCAATGATGACAGGCGTTTATTCCATATTATACACATCTACTATTTATCAGTTAAAGAAGTTTCTCATGTTGGTGCTGCACTCAAATTTCGTCTGTGACATCACAAAATGGTTTGTTTTCTATTAGAACTGTTGTTTTCTGCAATCGTTCTTTAGTCATCCGCAACCAGCAGTGTGTCAATGTTTAGGTGGCATAACAGGCTTCTAACTCAGAACCTATGTTCAGAAGGCAAAATCCCATTCGGCATTTTTGGGAAACTCCTATGATTTCGGTCTATCGCATTCGCACGAATTGGGTTGAAGCCGAGACACAGCTCTGCTTTGTATCAGTGGCAATGCTAAACTTCTTTGGGGTCTATGCGCACAACTGCATTCCTCATACCCACGTGCAGGAGTCTGAATAGAATAATGTACACAGCCAAGTTTATCCAACGTTGCCGAGAGCATATTTTGCTACTTATCGAGATACTGCTTGTTGCCGTTACACTACAACATGTGAGCTGCCGTGACATCTTTGAATTTCCTTGAGAATGGGCTACCATTCAGAGAGCATGCTTCAAAACTGGATTGTGTTGCTTTAAAACCTCTCCAAGCAGCCTATCTATTTTCAAAATTGTCGGCTGACTCTCTCTTCTTCCGTCAATTTCAGGGTTAAAACCATCGACTGGTCTTACCCTGACAGGTTATTAACTTTTTTCTGGTCAGTAATGGGTGGGTGATTTGGTACATTACCAGAGTTTGTCACAGTCTTTCGTGATATCTTTCCATTGTGTGCGTAGAAATCTAGAGTAGCCGTCCACTTCTGCGAGTTGAGTGGACGAGTCAGTCAACTTTGTGTGATTAGTGAAATTCCCAATAGTGTCGGCGATTGATTGTCCTGCTTCAATTCACCCTGTCTCCTTCGCCAATCGTTTGATGAGCTTGCAAAGAGCTCCACGGAATTGAATTATCTGGTTTTTACTACGTCAGTCGTCCATAGTGGCTACATTGTTCCTTTCTCGTATCGGAATCGGTACAGACGTGTATTTTCTACCAGCCTGTTCGGTCGCCACGGACCGAAAGCTTCGAGTGCGACTTTTGTGGTCTGTCCCAAGGGATGATTTCACATATCTTTATCTGTAATTGATAGAGAGGTATTGTTGATCCGAATAACAATTATACACCGGAATGTTCTCGTGTCCTTCGCCGTTGTGTTCTCTAAACTTGTCATCTGCTCCCCATAAGATACTCGTGTCGTATATCTCACACTGACCTACAATTACCTAGTCAAGTAGGCTTTATCACTCTACATGTGAATTCCGTCTCCACTATCACTCATCAGGCCAGAACTGGAGGCTTGTGATCTGCGAAACGTAGCAACGCGCAAGTCGTGCAGGCCATCATCGTTCTCCTTAGCCCCACCAAAATCATAATACGTGAGAATATTCTACCGTTCTGTCATTTGTACGTTGAGATAACTCATAAGACGAATACTGCCAGTCCCTGATGTCTGTTAGATTGCACCAGAGTTGGGCACAGAATTCGTTTTGTTTACCCACAGTATGGCAGAAACAATCACGCACCCCTACGACTGTGGGGAACTTAACTCCGTCGAACCACGGGCGCATTGACGGCATACTGGGCTAGTGTCATTATGTCCGCTTGTCATGTCTGTCGATCTGGTTAGCGACCGCGAAACCGACAAAATACTGTCGGATATTTTCTGCCCACTTGCTGCTCTCATAGAGCATGTATCCAATGACTGCTCCCCAAAGCTTAGTAGTTTACGAACCATGATATCGATTCTGTAGTGGGTCAATGTTTTGCGATCAGTCTGGTTCGTTTTGTCAATCTACAAGTGCTTTGGCGTCGTGTTTCTGTGTACACATAATCATTTTGGTATTTACTAAGGATCGAGATGTAGAACAGTGATCCACCCTTATTGACTATCTGACTGTCAACCTATTCTCATTCACATATCAAAATTAGACCACTATTTGGATTGTCTTTTATGATCCTTTTCGAATGTTAGGACAGCGTGTGTTTGATCGGCACCTTATTTCAGCTGAAAGTGACGCCTATGTTCCCACTGACCTTCAGCACTGACTGGTCGACTACATTTTGGACATCCACTTAAACAAGCTCTAGTATGTGTGGCATTTAAGTGAATGATGGCAGAAGTCTGGCTATGAAAAAAACCCAGCTGCCGTCAAATTCTTAAGACTATAAAGTCACAATAAACACCATGATTTGTGGCAATCCGTAATGAAGTCTGATAGTACTGCAATTTCTTGTCTGTTATTGCTGCCTTATTCATTCACAACCTAGGGACACACCTGACCGCATTATGTTCACAACAACAGTTACTCAGAAATCGTAGTATACGCTTGCATACATACATTCTTCGATAGTTGTATGCAAACTTAAAAACATCCGCGATTTGTTGCTTAACCAGCTTTCGAGACCAATCATTTTATTCGAAAATTGCAGAGTAAGCATCTAATCACCTGCTGTTGGTCGATACAACAAATAGAAATGATTGGATGTACGTAATCATCTGTTCAACTGCTTAATTTCCTCGTGTTCTATACATTCAACTGATATCTCTTTCGAAGTGGACGAGTTAGAAACATTCCGAAGTCGTCAATTTTCATCTATACCATACGTTTACGTACGCTTTTGAGCATCCCCTATAAACTAGTTTAGGTCTCAGCCGGTTTTTATCGCACCCGGTTTTTTTAATGATTTGCTAAGCAGTGTCATTGATTGTTGATGAGTTGTGCTTGGGTCTATCGTTTTTTTACTCATTTACCTCATTTACTTTCAGCTAAACGCAGTGGGAGTTGTGTGCTTCTGTTCACCCGAAACGTTGAACCAGAACCTCTTTGCTTTGTTTTCAGCCTCCAAGCCATTTCCCGGTGGCTAAATTGACGGAGGTCGGATTGGTGAACATTGATAGACTGAATCTCTGGTGGGATAATGTTTGCTGCCAACTTCTCACGGTGCGTCTCTCTGTGTGACTATCTACCTAATGTTGAATTCGTTTTTATATCCGTCTGTATTGTTTTTAAATAGTTCACATTGTTATTGTCTTTCCAAGTTGTCAGTTATTCCTGTATGTGTTTGTCAGGTCTATCAATAACTCTCTTCCACGGATTTCGACCTATTTAGGATACATGAAGAATGTTTCCCAAATATTTTCCACTTTAAGACGTCCTATATCATCTTTCTGTCACTCGATATCAGTTTAACTTGACTCAACTGGGTTTCTTTTTCAATTCTCTCTACCTCCAAAGTGGTCTAAGTTAATCAGATAGCACTAGTGGAGTGCGACAGAAGGTAGAAATGGAAACGTTTCACTACCATGAGGGCTTAGCCTAAAAGGCACCCTACTCGGTAACTGGAATATACTGGTGTGATGGACAAGGAAGGTGTGGTCCAGACAGAGCATGCATCTCCTTTTGACGGGTTGTATGGGCGGTCTGTATGGTATACAATGAACATTCGCTGATTTGATACAGTTGGGACACCTGTGAATGTAAGCCCCCCACAATGATAGGACTGCACTTCCACTCTCTTTTCCAGTAAACTTAGTGTTAAGCTTTTTCCTGGCGCCGGATTGACTAATCTGGAGTATGCGGACGACATTGTCTTATTTAGCCTTTCTGTCGAAGACATGCAGACCATGCTGAACAAATTAGATGGCCGGGTTGGTTTGTATGAAATGCACTTCGCATATTCAAAGTGTAAAGTGCTGCTTCAAGACTGGGGCACTTCAACCCCTACCTTCTTGATTGCATATACTCCGCTTGAGACTGTGAGCGGTTTCACGCACAGAGCTAGTACTATCTCGTCAGCTTGTAATATTGGTGATGGGATATCAGCAAGGATAGCAAAGGCACGAGTTGCGTTTGCCAAACTGCCTCATTCACGGCGTCGAAAGGACGTTTGGTTGTCGTTGAAAGGAAGAGTATATAATGCTTGTGTATATTCTGTTTTACTCTATGGTTCGGAAACGTGGCCTGCTCGCATGGAAGATATCGACAGACTTGCTGTGTTTGACCATCGTTTCATCCGTCAATTAGCCCACATTAAGTGGACTGATCGTGAGAGAAACATGGCCGTTCGCCTGCGCCTATTCCGGAACGCTCGGGATGCGCGATCAATTGGTCAACTAAT
>LUCH01000236.1:211190-232403 GCA_013368495.1 Paragonimus heterotremus | reverse complement strand
CCGCAGCGTCGGCAAACAGTGCTCGGTGTGGCAAGCGATTAGCTGGCACCCTTAGTACATGGCCCAACCATCTAAGTCTGTGTAAATTTAGTGACTGAATAAAAGAACTCGTTTGACAATCAATGCCAAACACCCGCTTCCTGACCTCCTCGTTGTTTACTCGTTGGTGCCACTCGATACGAGCGATTGAACGTAAACATCGGTGATCGAATACCTGGAGGCGGTTCACGTCTTCTACCCTGAGGGGCCAGCTTTTGCCTTCGTAAAGTAATACAGCCCTCACCGTTGTCTGATATGTGCGACCCTTAAGCTTCACAGAAATACCTCTCTGTCGCCATAAGTGTCTCAGATTAGCGAACACCGTCCTAGCCCCGGAAATACGCGTCTCTATTTAATTCCCTACACCTCCGCCCCCGCCACTGATGCAACTACCCAGGTATATAAATCGGTCAACAACCTGTATCACTTCGTTATCTACGTAAACACAGCAATCTTGCAGAAATGCTTTGCATTTTGAGGTTGCCAAACCGCATTCCAAAGTGCTTAGCAGAACAGGAAATAGCATTTAGCGTTGTTTATGCCACCTGAAAGTTATCAAACAGCAACACCTTATCCTTAGCATAATCAGGATCAGTCAGTTTTTCATCAGGTAGGAGGTCCACACCGACATCCTGTGAGTGTTGGAAACAGTCTTGCATTATTTCATCCATGACGAAATTGCACAAAAGTGGTGAAAGTGAACAGCCTTGAGGAACGCCGCTCCTGGTGCTGAAACTGTCAAACAGCTAACCGTAAACGCTAACCTGAGCAGAAGTATGGGAATAAAGCGTTGACAGTATGTTCACGTACTTATTCGGTAAACCCTTGTGTTTAAACTACTCTAAGAGTGTAGATCGATCCACCGAATCGAACGCACCTTTATAGTCGAGGAATACGGCGATTGTTGGCCGGCGGTACATATGACGCTGCTCCAGAATTTGACGGAGGGTAAAAATGTGATCTATACAACCCCGTCCAGGGCGATACCTTGCCAGTTCTTCCCTAATGTTTGCCTTCTGAGTCGCAGTGATTCGACGAAGTATATTGGAGGCCAGAACTCCAGTAATGACTGGGGTGAAACCAATTCCCCTATGGTTTCCGCAAGAGTCGTGGACACCTTTCTTGAATATGGGAACAATTATCGGGTGACCCTAGCACGGGGGATGGTTTCCATTGCCCACACAAGTTGAAACAGCTGTGTCAAGGCCTCTACTAACGCCTTTCCACCCTCTTTGAAAAGTGCCCGCACGATATCATCTGGACCAGCACCCCTATTCCGTTTGAGAGCCGAGATGCAATTGCGAACCTCAGTCTCAATGGGTGGTTCCAAATCTATCAACTAGGGTGTTACGTCACAAGTTTGTGGCGGCAACACAATGGAAACAGGAGGTCAGTTAAATTAACCCTCAGAGTGTTCCTCCCAACGTTCTAACTATCTGGACTTATTATAAATTAGTTTGTCATCTGTCTCGGTGATAGCTTAACTGACAGACGGCCGCCTGGGACCAGTGGCACGGATCAGCTTAAAGAGTTTGCCGGTGTTCACTGAGGCAAAAGCGACTTCCATTTCCTTAACTTTTCCCACTAACCAAGCCTCAAGATCAGCCTTTAGACTACGTTTCAGTTTCCCACCGATATCTCTTCTAGATTTAACATGTGAACTACCAGGAGGAACTTTCCATCTTGCTTCTAACAACCTCAAAGATATCTCCGAAATCCAATGTTTGTTTAGCCGCTGTACCCCTGTGTCGCATGCTATAGTATCTGATTTCTGAATAGCTTGTGAGGTTTGTGTCCAGCAGTTATTAGGATTTTCGGAGTGAGTATCATTGAGGCAGCTTTCTAAGCTGGTTTGGTACCTATGGTTTACCGATGGTAAAGCCAATTTCTCAACAGCCTGTCGTTGCTGTTGGTTGGGTCGTTATCCAGCAAAAGTAAGAACAAGACGACAGCGTACCAACGCATGATTTGAATCCAAGTATGTACTCCAATGAAAATGGCAGTATTGAATGGAACCACGCCACCTGTAACTAACAGCTATGTGGTCCATCTGAGACCAAGCCTGATTCGGAGCAGGCGGGTGCCAAGTATACCATTGACGTGCACGATGCATAAAACTAGTGCTGGCTAAAAATAGCTTATACTCAGCGCACAGCTGCAACAATCGCCCGTTATTATCTGACCGATGTGACACTATCCCAAGCCTACCACCTAAACGAGATTCGGCTTCATCAAGACGACCGACCAAGGCATTCATATCTCCGGCCAGAACGACTATATCAGAGCCACGTGTTGACCGAAGGAGAGCGGCCAGATCCGAGTAAAACGTGTCTTTGACGCTGACGTCACTACAGTCAGTAGGAGTGTACGCAAACATAATGAATAAATTTCTGAAAGTCTTGCGTCTAGAGCTGGTCTTAACTGAACCTGTCAGGCGGACGGCACAAAGTCTATTGTTAACAGAGATCCAATCTGTCAATGCAGCTGCAACCGTTGTGCTGAAGACTACACCTACTCCAGCCTGACCTGTAACAGAGGCTGTGAAGTCACCCGAAGTGTATAACCAGTATCGGGTAGACAATGTGCGTGGTGTTAGTTCTATACGTTGACTACCACCCTGGATAGGTTGATTAGTGTTCTGGATTCTAGTCTCTGAAATACAGCAGACATCGACATGCAATAAGTCTAACGTTCGTGCAAGAGCGGCCTGTTGACCTATCTGTTTTAGCGTGCGAACGTTGAAAGCACCCATATTAATTCGCATTTTGGGTCTAAGCAAGGACCGAGGGAAGCCTAAAACTGAATGACAAGAGACGGAACTTACCGGCCCAATGTTACCACGGTTAGCTACATTTGTTGTGGGACCTGTAGAGCAATTATCAGAAATGGAGGTCGGGAGGGGCCTGAGAACTAAATCGGATAGGACAGTGGGGGAGGGGTCAACAGTAGCATGTTTTCGCCTATCCACTTTGCTGTATGCAGCAGATTGGGCGACCCGGTTTATACAGCGAGACGGCCGATGCAGTACGGAATTAACAGTTTTGTGAGTATTTATGGTTGTTTGTGGTCTGAGATACTGCCAGGGCGCCCAGACCTAGACAGGAGAACGATTAGGGCTCCCAACCAAAACCTTTGTCTCAAAATCCTGTACCGCAAGGCAGCGGGTGGGTGGCAGTGTATCAGAACTGGTACATTTTTTGGAAAAAGATGCCAATCTTCTTCCAACCCCCAACCTGGAGGACCAGGAGACTGGTTCGTCAGACCTCTACTTATTGACCTGCCTGGTATGAGTGACTGTCGGTGTGGTGGCCACACCGTCCAGTTTAGCCCAATATGTCATCGAGATGGACAAGCCGTCACACCACGTCAAGGTCCAGTCTCGTTGTGACAGACTGAGTTACAACACTGAATTACAGGTCGATGTTTGATGGCACTTTGTTCTGATTTTCTTCCTTTTTGCTACCCACTTACCATGCAAATAAAACAGGATACTTGCTAACGATAGCACATCTGCTTCAAACTCCAGGTATTCTGATTGTGGCTGCTTTACTCGGAGAATTTTACAACGTTACATGTGTACGACTCACTGACCTCCTCGGGAACAACCCTCTTCATTTGTGAAACGTGGACTAATGTCATCCATGTGCATTGACAAGTTTTGTTTATATATATTGACTCCAACTGAGTATCCTGATTTCTAATAGACATTATCAACTGGTTTATCTGAATATGTCACCGAAACAAGGTTTCTTTCCTCGCAATGACAGATTTATACACTCCTCCCCAGTATTTTAGAGTTGTTCTCACTAATCATTTATGTTTGGTCTTAAAAAACACAACCACCAATTCCAAGTAAGTGTTAACGATTAACTGATTCAAATCTCACTGCGAATCTGATTACCTCGACAGATGGATGTCTGTGCTAAGTGTCTGAGGTAACTCCGTCATGACAGTCCATCCCCTGGAGTTGGGTTATGGAGTCTTGGCGTGGAATTTTCAAGTTCTCCGGGTAGCTTCCTAGTTTATCTAGTTAAGCACATGCCGCCTAAAGACATGCGGTTTCCGTCGCTGGTTCGGACCCCATGGAAACGGGGGTTTTTCACAATGGGCATTGTTATCATACTACCCACCACTAATTCCTGTACAGTTGTTTACATCTGTTTCAGAATTAATTTCTCTCTTTCTTCATGCTTCCGTGAATCGCCATTACCCTACCTCTTCATGTGCACACGATTGTGGCAACTGAGTTTGCTGGTCAGTACACTAAGCTGATTAAACACAATCGATCGATTATCCGATCAGCTCATTCCAACAACCACTTAATCGGTGTGACAGTTCGCCTATTTTTATGCACGCTAATTGCAGTTAGATCATGATAGCTACTGGTTTTCCTAATTGTTATCACTTATGCGACATGTCTGATCACACGGTAGACATGGGTTTTTTTTGTCCCGTTGATTTCGTGTGCGATGTATCATTCTTTCCTAAACTTACGAAATGTTTGCTTTCTCATAAACTCGTGGAGGTATGACCATGCTTACCTGTGGAACTCCCAACACAACACTTCGTTATACCACACTTTGCCTACTAATTTCGTTTTTTACAGATACTTGAGTGTCACTATTTGTACATCGAGTTTCCATCTTTTGATCGTAACTGAATGTGTAACTGCGGTAGTTTAGCCAAAACTAACGTGCAAACATCCGAGTAATAGTGACAAGTCCATGCCCGTCTTATGAATACGGTTGTCTAGTTGTGCTTCAGGTCTGTAAATTGGTATTCACTATCGATGAGCTCTGATGCACGGAAACGTAAATCAAGCTTGGAGTGTCCCTTCCGAAAGTGGGTCAGCCAAATCATGTATTTCAATGTGAAAACCTTTATTTGTCCTGTTATATTTGTAATAAACTGGGAATGAATTCGAAAAGCGCATACTTGCCTAATTTAGTGGTCTTTATTTCCTTCCCATCTCCACGACTTTTGTGTTTATATTTTCGGTGCCCGAAATAATTATAAGGCCAGTCGTTTTTTGATTTGTGCTTCTCGATTCTCAACTTACGAGGTTCACTTTTTGCCTGGAATAGGTAGGAGAATAAACATAACGTTTAGGCTTTTTTTAAATAACTACTTGAATGAGCATTAAGGGTAAAAACACGGGTGCGTAGTAATTATAGGTCCACTTGGCGTTGCTAGCGGCCATCTCATTCAGCATAACGTTGCAACCATGTCATTTCGTTTCGTGACTCGGTTGGCGATGTTCACTGTGTATTGAATGAGTGACGCCCACTGATTGTTCTTTCCGCAGGCACAGCTATTCGCACTTCGTTTGTTCAGATCTCAAATGGTTATTAGCATATACTCAACGAATTCCGCTTCATATTGCGCCACCAAACTATCATGAAGTTTGAAAACCTTATCAGTTTATGGTTGAAAAACTTTTCTTTTTTTTTCACGTGCTTTGTTGACGGGTTTTCCACTGAAAGGGTCGCTGAAACTGTAAGAATGTGTATGACAAACGAAGAGACTACGAAATAATGTACTGCCTCTGCTCTTTTAAAGCCTAATGTGTATATTTGCACTCGCTGAATTACATGCACAACATCGAGTAAAGTTAGTAGGACGCTTCGTTGTGTAACATGATCGTTAAGCCGTGTTATCTTCATCGATGAAAAGAGGTCCAATTCTGAAGCAGCTGGTGACTTGTCATTCCGCTGATACCATGTATGACAAGTGCACACATTTTTCGCCTTTCAAAACGATAACGGTGGCTCGCCACTGATCTAGGGAGAGTCCTCTTTCGAAGAATCAACCAACTGGAATGCAGTCGTTGGCTTCTTGTATATTAGCACACATGCGGCACTTCTTTACCTTTCTACTGATCGGTTACACTATGAGATCTTTCTCTTTCGACATGGAAAGGTTTCGATAAACTTACCTCTTTTTTGGTAGCGTTTTTTATAGAGTGGGATAAACGAGGGGCGTTATGATTATTCCGCACACAACAACAACAACGACACCTTTCAGCTAATTGACTATTCGCTTTACTCATCCATATAATTGCTTCACATTTAATCACTTTCAGTTAGGTAGGGCAAAAATCAAAAACAACACACACACACATGCAGAGTTTTCAGCTGATTAACTGAACTGAATTGTAGGTCATTCCACGCGCAGCACTGATTGTTTTGATTGGCAGTATTTTTCCAACACTGTTTAATGTCCTGTTAGGCATATGTGGAATACATTTTCAGTTGCTCAACTAATCGTCCGTATGGACTACACTCTTGACTGGTCGCTGTAGGCGAACCTGTAAATCAATCTAAGTATCTCTGTTTTTATGAGCGTATGCACCCTACCTCAAATTGTTCTTGAGTCTTTAGATCTTCAACAACAAAATGATCATGTGAAGCTCGTTTATATGCCTTTGTTGTTTTTTTATTCTCGAAATGATGAGTCTTCCTCACTCCAGTTTCATGCATTGTTTTCACTTTCGATTACCGTACTATCTACAAACTGATTCGATTTCTTATAGAAAGACCACACGAATTGTTTATGCCAAATGTGAGCTTTTGTTGACCCTTCTTTGTAACACTCACTGGTTGCTTGGTTTTGTCCATACGATGGTATAACAGTGTTTTCTGATTAGTGACCAATGTTTTCTGTCTGACTTCCGCTCATCCAAACTTTCTTTTGCTTTATCTGCCTATTTACGACCGTCTGGCTAGACACTCCTAACTGCCCATTCAGTAAGTGACCAACCACCTCATGCCCCAATGCTACGGTGATCGGATTATGTTTTTTTTTGTTCTGTGACGTAGGTGATTGGCACACAGGAAGGTGTGTTGATCCGGTTAAACTTATTAACAGAAGTTTGTCATGCGTCTTCATTCATGTACACTTATGGTTTACGTGAGTTTTATGTGGTTTGGAAGTAACTGTGGGTTACTGTAGGTTAGTGTCAGATTACCCAAACCTGGGAAATAGCAGTCGATTTAGAGCTGGCTGGAACACACTCATGTGTATACTCATTTACTTGTTCCTGTTGCACTGGTTACGTGGGTCGTACGACTAGGCGCTTATTTAAACGTATCCATAAGCATCAACCAGCCTGAATCAGTAATGGAGTCACTAGGACAATTAACAGCGGAATTGTTGCACACCTCGTTGTTACACCTCATACTGTCAACCTGAACTCTTTTCGTCCAATTTACCGAGTCAGTAGTCAATCGAAACCTGTCAGATGCCGAATTTTGGTCACAGATGAAGCGATCGAAATTCGACTAAAAATAATCCCCCTTGTGCGCATGGAAACGCCTCCTTAAGGCGTTGAAGTTGTCATGGCCAGCCACGCATACCACGACCGATCAAAGCGTCACGGCTCCAGTTACGTCGTAATTGTGACGTAATCGTATTACAACGTCATCTCCCTGTCTGCGTATGACGTGTCTGACCTCACTAGAACTTTCCACTTGTTTTTGTTCGTTTCACCCTGATAACTGTTCCATATGAATATTATGTAATTGGCCTCATGATGAACAACCGAAAACAAGCCAGTTCGCCACACCATTTTTCTGATTACTTATGATTGTCGTCGCCGTCACACGCGAGTTGTCATCTCTATCCCGACAACAATTAGCCGAGGTAAGGGTATCTTGAGATTTAATTTTTATCGAGAATTATCCGTGGATATTTCTCGTTCTTGTTTTGTCGTCTTAAAAACACCAGTGTGTTGTACACTTTTTTTATAACAGACCTTTTTATCATTGCCGGTCTTTGAGAAACGAAATAGACGACCTGACATTCGTTTATTTTGCAACCTCATCACAACCTGAACTCGACTTTTTCTCACCACCGATCACATACAACTTGGATATCCTCAGCGTCTCTGTTGCTATTCCTTTAATCGGTTATCCTTGTCTTGTAATTTAGCTATTCTGATGATCGCTGGAAAATCCATCATACAGTTCCTACGCTCGGCTATCTCTAATGTTTCTGACTAGATTTTGGACAGGCTAATCATTTCCAATTCACTTGTAATGTTCAATACATGTCACATGTTGATCGGCACTTGGTGTTACAGAAACTAATTGGTTAGTATTCTTTTCCTCTCTAGTTACGGACGTGACTGATGCACAAACGGACTAATTAATGTGCAGTGAGCACATCGCACTTTATTTGCTGTCGTTAGTTACTCGTACGGGGATAATCTACAATTATGGCCTATTTGTAACTACACTGATTGTCAACCGGGCTGTCTGGATTTTTTTTAGTGCGCCTGCCGCTGCATGACAATAAGTCTTTGATGGTATAAAAGCTAACAACTTAGCTTCACTAGTCTTAGTTTCTAGGGTTTGGATAACAAAGTTTTCGCTACCATATGATTAGATCACCTATGAGTTTAACCATCTCTACTCAAAACTGATCAGGATCATATTGACATCAGCTTCTCAAAAACAAACAAAACATTTTTGGATTCATCGATCGCATCGTACACCATACCGTGACAAAAATAACACATAAACCAACAACACACCTTAATAATGCGATAGTTACTACCAGCCATAATATCGAAGTTTCATCAATAATGCAACCAAATTAGACTAACCTATCTTTACGTTCTAAGTTGTATCTTCATTCATTTACCTTTGTTTACTGTTGATCGCGATGTATCTGTCAGATTTCCTGATCAGAAGTACACTCCCAGACTGACTGTTAGTTCTTTAGAAAAATCAGAAATATAATCTCTCAATTTGGGAGACTAGGAATTATCTTCCAAAACTGGTCATTTAACAAACAACTCACATCATACTTCTACTAACATTGGCTTGATGTGTGCTCATGGAACTGAACAACGGCATGTCTTGCGATTCATTAATGGGTTCGGTTTGGTGTGACAGACCTACTCAGCTGACCGGTCAACCCACTCTTCATATGTATTATATCAGCACAATTGCAATTGTAGGGTGTGTATTGACTGAGTAGATCAAAACATGTTGACGTTCTATTGGACATATATCAAAATATCTGAGATCGAACTTTTCCCTCACCCTTTTGTCAAAAAATGTTGTCTCTATCTGCAAAGTACGCTCTAGTCGATCAGGTCACTCGTAGCCCGAAATTGTTAGAAATTAGTGAGCAACATTGATTAGTTTTCTATTCACAAAAGTCACTGACACAATCAATCTGCTTACCATAAGTATGATTACATGTGTAGGATTGGAAAGTGTGGAACTGACTAATTTGTGCCTTCGTTTGTTTTCACTGTATTCTTTTGCCGGTTTTACGTTAGTAGCCGATGAGAGCAATAAACCGAGCATCTCGGAACGTACATCTCATTTTGATACATAACGAGTAATCGAACACTCATAAAATGGCATGTATAATTGGAATAATCAATGGAGTGTTCGTGTTATCTTCTAAATGTGAACCAACCATTCTCTGTATACGTTTATCACTCTCCACGTGTTTCTTGTGCGTACACGTAGGATCAACTGTCCAGCAGTTCATTGTTGCAACGTAATTACTGCGGTTGATCTTCAACAGTTTCTTGGATTAGTATGCCTTTTGATGGTTGCGCTTTAGTAGTTATTTTTGGTTGATGTGACCTCGAAAAACCGGATTGTCGACTATTTTTCGAAGGCCATTGTAGTCTGCTTTGCGCCCACGATGTTAATGGAGGCATCGGTATATCGCCGTCGTCTGTTGAATGACGCTTCTTGAATAGCCGGGTGCACCAAACCGGACGCAATTTTACCATAAGATGTACGAAATTAGCGCGAAATAGTTGAGACATTGTGCAATACAATATAAAATTCACGGACGAGTTTAACAGTACAGCTAAGTCGAGAATATCACCCAGCGGAACGTATATAGTGTTGTGAAAGCATTCCCCTTTTCCGGCCACAAGTGTATTGACAACACCCTGCGGAGCCTCCGTGAGAACGAAGCTTATCACCAACACAATCAGCATGATGGTTGCCCGTTGACTTTGTCTGGTTTTGTAAGCTAACCGCGCAGCACTAGCTTGTTCGGTAACTCTGCTTTGAGATGCTGGCTCATTATGCCGTACATCCAGATTCTCCTGGAATTCAGGATTGTTCTTCTTCTCGCTTACTTGCTGGTAGTGATTTCCGCTTTCCGGTTGTCTGATCGATGTTCGTCGTTTTACCAGTTCATTATCCAAATCCGGCTTTACTGTTGGTTCCCGAGCGGTAGACAAATTTTGCAACTTCATGTACCGTTTTCGAGCTATTTGCATTGTTACAAGTATGAAGGTTGTCAGTATAAAAATTAAAATTGATGCTAGAATTTTCACAAAACAACCGTAAATCACAAAATGTGCTTGCTCCAGGCCCTGTGCTCCAGGACGCACTTCAAACCAGTATGATGGTTGAACTTCGGGCTGTTGTTGCTGTTGAGGATTATGCCTGTACATTTGCTCTTCAAAATCACTGATGTTGGCTGATCTCAAATATGGTTTAATTTGATAGATCAGATGTGTGGGCAATGCTATAAATATCCCAAACATGGTTGCTATAATAAATCCGAAAGTCACTATTCTTTTTTGTGTTGTTTCACTGACTGGTCCACCTCCGTGATGACCACCAGGTTTACGGCAAGTGACTGTGTACAACATCCAACAGCGGAATGCGGCCAATTCAACCAAAAGCACTGTGGAGATTGTATGGGATCCGATAATGATAGCATTTTCCAACAAAATAATTCGAACCCAACCTGAGCTGTGTGCATAGCTTGCAGGATCTGGAGAAGTCAATAAATACAGATAAACAGTCAGTACACCGTAAGCCACCATCGTCACAATGTCCACTACAGCCACTCCTGTCAATAGTACATTTGTTGGGTTTCGCATCGTCGATCGCGTCAGGACTATAGCATTCAATACGTTCGTCGCACTGCCGAACACACATACTGTCAATGTTAGATATCCATGGATCGGTTTGTAAATGTTAGACAATTGTATTAATCCTGGCATTTCAACACAAGCCATTGTTGCCGTGTAATTTGTAGTAGTCATTTTGGTTCCCTGTATGGGTGAGTGAATAAAGACAAACAATGTAGCGCTTATTATAGTCTTGTTAGCTTCAATCCTGATTGGTTCGTGGGCTATTTTGCTTTGAGTTATAGTCTGATTGGTCAATTTCTGGTTATCATTTAAGCGGATAGGGTTTGGCCTGTTTGTGCCTATACAGATGTCAAATCCATTGATTTAATCTTTTGAATGAATCGTCTCACAGCAGCCTTCCTATAAAACATTTTTTGAACACTTGGTTCAAATGCTTTTTCGCAATTGCTGTTATGGCAGAAATCCATGTAAAAATTCAAAATTCCTTCGGTACGAACCCAAATTAGAAAATGACCGTTTCTGTGAGCGGCTGTGGCTTTTTTTCAAAATCCCTGGGTTATATTCAGTAGCTTATTAAGTTGTGCAAATATTTCATGACTAGACATGTTTATAAACAGTGTGTGTTCTGGTGTGCACACGTCTAATCTTTTGGATGACTAGTTACATGTACTGATGTTTTTGCACCTGCCTATTGAATTTTTTTTCGTTCACGAGGTGCGCAGAAGAACGCGTTCGATTTGACGAATTGTTCTTGTTCAAGGTTACAGTCTGCCAATTCGGAAACCTCAGTGGTTGAGCCACTCTCTGACATTGTTTGAAGAGTGACCAGTAGCTGAAACAAAATCGCATGGCTTCTGTGTAGTGGTCTTAGGTAGCAGAAGCGCCGTGTATCCACACGACTTTAATCACAGGTCGCAAGGCGTATTTCTGCGGAATGTGGATGCTATAGTTTGTCATTATTTAAATCGAACAAAAATGAGTTTGATGTTGCTTAATTATGGGTAACGTTTTAGACAATACACTTATCTATTTTCATTAGCTTAACCTACTCCGTCTGAATGACGTGTTGCAACATATCTGTTCACAATTGCGCTCACTAGTGTATTTGTGGATGACTTTCCTTGCGGAATACCCTGGTGATTTGTTCTAAGCATTCAGTGGCAAGTGAACATCCGTCGTCTTTCACCTCTTCTGTATGAGCCTCATCAATGAGTTCGCGAATGGTTGCAGCTCTCCGTCATGTGCTACCCCTTCCTCTCTAGGTGCATCCTCGTCCTTGCTGACTAGCTCTCCCAGTGTCATGACATTGTTTGACTTGATGCACAATTTTTAGAAGGATTAGCCATCGTCCTATCCTCATCATCTTCATCAGTGATGTTAACACGAACAAAAAATCCACAGAGCACGGAACATTACACAGATGTAGAAGGTTTAAGCACGTTCGTTGGCTGTCCTGCCCATCAACACGCGTCTAGAACTGCTGCGGCGTTGTTCGAGCGCAGCGGCAACTGAACGACTGGCAAACTGAAGGTGACCGTCGAAAATGATGATGTTTTATCTAAGCCGACACCCAACACTGGTTGATTAGCACTCATTCGGCCTATTCAAAATTTCGAGTCATTAATCTTCGCTTAATCATGTAACATATGAAGTCAGCTAACCGGCCATTCATGCTGTGAATGAGTGATATTGTTTAGCAGATAACTTCCACACTCAGTTGCATTTAGTGCAGATCGTCTTGCACAAGGCTTTTCTGTTTGATGTACACGTGTTTTTCACGAAATGGTTTTGTAAGAAACTTCGGTTTGTATGTTTTACTGATTTGTGTCTTGAGATTGGCGCTTACTAATGAATTGACGTTATTACGGAGATTCAGCTTAACAGTTTCTAATGAACCTTAATTTAGCTAATTAAAGAGTGGCACACTTGACCTGTCTCATTTTTCTGCCTCGCCGGTGCTCGTGAACGTATCCTTTTTGTTGAGTTTCATTCTACTGATGTGTAGGTATTCGTTCAACCTTCTCATTCCTCTATTATTGTGATTAGATGCATGTTTTGTGGATCTCCTTTGGCTTTAAATGTGCGTCTCCTAAACTAACTAATTATTTCTCTGCTGTTGCTCTGGTTTTATTCCGTGTTTAATGGAAGCTACTGATTAGTGATGCTGATACATTCGTCTGGGCGTCATCATATCCTCTGATCTGATTTTGTACAACCAATTCTCTGTTAGGATCTTGCCGTTATTGCATTCGTCTATAATCCCCCTGTTTATGAACCATATAAATTACGGTTGCTAGACATTTGCCTTTAACGTTACATCCTATAAAACAAATTTGCAAATCTGGTCCTCTAATGTCGGATGGGTCATAAGTCATTGTATGCACCCTCTCATAAATAATTCTGTGTTCCATGTTTTTCAGTTCGTTTGTTTGCATTGTTTATGCTTCATGCAGTACGATGGCGTGTTGTGTTTTGTCAACATTTCAGTAGGTGATGTCTGACTCTGCTGACAGACATTTACCGTGTGGTTCACTTATGTTTGAAGCTCTTCAAGTGAAAATGATAGAAGTCGGTTATCATGAACCACTACATTGTTAAACATCCTTAGTTGCCTTTTTTCATGCGCGTTAATCATTTCCACTTCGTTACGTTTTGGAGGAAGAGTAGATTGTTCACCAGAGAAACGTCAACCCAATTGTGTTGTTCTGAATTACAAAGTTTTGTTTGTGGGAACAGGGCATGTATTACTTCGCAAAATTCAGGTATTCATGAGTAGTAGGAGATTCTGGTTTTTCATATTAGATAGAACATCACTTACAGTTGATCGCAGTGGTAGCATTCCCATAGAATTTCCAATCGACCCCTTTCGAAAAGAAGCACTAAACTCGGCTTTTGCTCTCACTAGAGCTCTTCAGTAGTGCATATCGTTGTCACGGTCGGGACTAGAACTTCGGCACGCTTTCATGGAACAACCGTGTTAATCAATGCGTCATTGACTTCACATTAGACACGACCAAATTATCATATGCGAACGCTCAACCACTTTCGTTTGTGAGTTATCTTCAGATTGTCCAGTCGCCTCGAGAGACGACACAGTAACTGTCCTATTAACTCCAATCGATGACCCCTCGACCAGGACTTCTCTCCAGGTTGAAATCACAAAAATCATTAGCTTATTGGGCGATATTTGATTACTGATGAGTAGCAGCGTTGTTTTTTCCCCACCTCATGTGTATATGAGTCGAAGTTGTTCGGCTTCTGGTTCCGACGAGACTTTGCATATGATACTCTACATTACAATTTATCATCATTAGACACGTTCATAGGCTTATATCAAATGCCTTATCGGCAACAACTCATTCAATAAAAACGTCCCTAATCAGAAGTCAGAGTACTTTATTCGCATACGGTTTTATAAATCGTTCTCTTTTGTAAAATTTGGAAAAGACTGAGTGGTTTTGACTTTCTTACTCAACTTGTCTTTTGAGCAACGGTGGCAAGTACATCCTATGGATGTGCTTTCAAGCGTGTCACCTCTAAAACACTGTTACGTGTGGACAATTTGCATGTGTATGTATGGCTTCTCGTAAGGTTGATCTGGATATTGTTTGTACTTCTTACCTCTATATTTAACCCCATTAGAAAAGCCTTTTGGTTACACTGGTCGAAGTTATTTGAGTTCATTCTTGCTCTCTATGAACCTGCGAGACCGTTAGTGCGAATTCAAAATCAAGTTTAACTCCGCTTCCTCGTGTTTCTTTCACCTCCCGGGACCCCACTTCATATCCCACAGATGTGCAAGTTGCAAAACACGGATCTTCGCCAGTTGGCTGCCAATTCTTTGGTGTCTTTGATTAAACAAGCCATAGCCGCACCACAAACCCCTACTTTCTGGAAAAATGAGGTAAAAGCCAGTGTACTATTCTGCATTTGTTTTTCTTTCAGCATATTTCATTTGATTTCCATCTGCATTGCATGGTGTTTTATGGTTCTAGATGTGGACCTAGACAAAACGATTTTTATCACTTAGTTTGTGCAGGTCGGACATGCATACTGTACACTATGGACAAACAGTCGCGATCACTAAGCTTGTTCTAGCCAACGTATCTTGCTTAATAGAGAGCACGAGTCTCGCACTTGATTCTTGCATCATCGTCGTCATTGATCACAACAGTACATCAGTGGTTCATGCTGTTGCCTAACCATGAACAGGAGAGCAAACCCTGGCTAAGGAGTAAACAGAAAGAAAGAATAAAACTTAAATACTGAAGCATATTTATGTATCGTCTCAAACATTCAACATCACTGTACTTACACCTTGCCAACAAACGGTCAGACTGTGAGTGAAATTACAAATGTCATCGGCAAAACATTGCCCGCCTCATTAATTCTGCCCAGTTCACCTACAGCTGGATTGAACAGCTGCAGCATCAACTTCACTGATCTCCACTTACCGTCATCTCACCTAAAGTCTGTAGTCAACCTTTCCTTGAGTTTCGCTGATTCCGACCGAAGAGACATAGCTTCCGTGACTAATCCTTTGCTAGTTGACTTCATTTCATCTACGTCAAACCATCATTTTCCCATCCTACACCTTTCGCTAGTCGGCTGCGGTGCACAACTGTCTGACGTCCCTAGTACATGTGCGTAAATAAGGATTAAACGAATGAACTCGCTTGCCATTTTCTATCAAGTTTCTGCATACCGCCTCCATCGGTACCAACTCGTTGATGCAATCCGGTGCGAACGATCGGATGCAAACGTTCACGTCTTCTGCTCTGAGGAGCCTAGTTTTGTGGCCGCAAAGTAACGTGGCCTTCAGTTGCTTATATACGTGGCCCTTAACTTTCAGCCGGACGCCTCTCTGTCGCCAGAAGTGTCCTTGACTTACACTGTTTTACCTACTGCGTCTGCTAACCTGGGCAAACTTAAGAGAATAAATGCATTCAAACGATCCTGAAAGCGTAGATCAACCAAATGAGTCGAACGTTTCTCCATTATGAATGAAAGTAGTTATTATTGACTGGCAATATATATTTCACGCTGTTCTATAGTTTAGCGAAGAGCAATTATTTGATTAGTACAATCTCGTCCAGGAAGAAACCACGTGCATTCTTCCCTAGTGTCTTCCTCCGGAGCTACAGTGAATCGACGAACTGTAAAGAATACTTTGACCCTGGTCATAACGGGTCAAGCTGATTCCTTCATTATTTTTGCTAGGGCCTCGGACTTCCACCTTGTTGAGTGGCTCCAGCACAGGATATCAGGCAATGGGCAACAGAGCGAATGAGACGAAATCCGACCTTATTCATAGCAAACCACATCATGGAAACAGGTCACGTTGTTGACCCCACCAATTCGTTTCAAGTGTTGTTACGTAATCAGGATCCGAAGTTGCTTGCCTTCTCCGAAGCAGTGTTACTCAGTACTCGCCGTCCGGTCCCGTGTGTGCATAAACTGTTGACTCACGCAGTTTGTCTGTCCTGGAACTGATAACAATCTTTGTTTTGTGTAAACTCAATCGTTGGTTGTTTCTGTTGTTGTTGCTATCCGCAGGTCCTGTATATTCCAGTGTTTTACGTTCTTGACTGAAGAGAGTAAACGAAATGTTAACATTTCGCGACATATGTCTTCTGTCGTTACTGGTGAACTGGATCGAGGGGACTCAGTGTTTTAAATTGTCAGCTAGACTAGCAGTCTTTGATGCAGTTGCTGACCTCTCTGCTTTGGTAGTTGGTTTTCAATCTGCAAATCAGGGCACTACACTGCAGTTTTGTGGTGGTAACACAGTAAAAGCGGATGGCCAACAAACTTAACTCCCACATTGTTCTGCTCAGCAGTCTAGCCTCCCAGATTTATAATGAACGAGTGTGCCACCCACCTCGTTGATAGTTTCACTGGAAGGCAGATACCCTGAACAAAACAAGTAGGTGCTCTTAGTTGAGGACATTAGCTGACAAAACGAAACAATTTCTGAAGATTTATTGTCTTGGGGTGACCTTTTACAAAATCCGCTAAGCGAATGGTAACGGAAATCCAATCCACCAATATGACTGTAACTGTTTCCATGATCACCACGCCTACCGCAATGCTTCCGGTAGCGTTGGTCGGGGAGTCACCAGAAATGTGCAACCAGTACAGGTGCTGTTTGCACAGTATGTCGATTACTACGGTAGACCTCACTCGCTGAGACGCAGCAGAAGTCAGCTGTTAATGTGCAGCATCCGAATGAGAGCGACCTGTTGACGTATTCGTTTCAGAGTGCGAACACTGAAAGCAGCTATATCAACTCGTATTCTAGATTTAAGCAAGAGACAACAGAAACGGGATTCTGGATGGTGAGAGAAGACTTATCAGAACAGTATCACTATTATGGACTATATCTGTTGTGGCGTCCGAAGATTATTTACTAGGCATGGAGATCGGAAGAGGTTTAAGGGGTAAAATGGATAGGACAGTTTGGGAGAGGTCAACAGTAGAACGTTTTTGTCTATTCACCCTACTTTATATGGCGAACAGAATGATCCGGTTTTGCAGTGCGAAACGGCGACACTATGTGAAATTCGTCATTTCTCTAGTATTCACGGTTGAGATACTGTTGTGATGCCCTGACCTAGACAGGAAAACGATTGAGGTTCTAAACCAAAGCCTTCCGTTCAAAAGCCCATACTGAAGGATAGTGGGTGGATAACAGTTGAACAATTGATCCGAAAAAACTTGTCATCCCTCTTTCAACCCCTAACCTGGAGGACTAGGAGCTACAGTTCGCCAAACCTTTACCTATTGTCTTACCCGAAATAATTGGCTGGTCACCACATCCAATTTGACCTAGGGGTCATCGAAATACTCAAACGGCTATACTTCATCAAGGTCTAGTCTCAATGTGACGATTCATTGCATTTGCTTCCCCCTATATTTTGCTGAATACAGCTCACCTTCCCGTTAATCAATCTTCCATGAACTTTGCCTGATTGGAAAGTTGGACACAAATGAACAGTGCGATCCATGTGAATTCTCCTTAAGAGCCATGCTTTTGTAGTAAAACGACTTAGACTGCTTTACAGAGCCATTTATTTCCATCCGAACGGCACTGTTTTGAAATAGTTTTATTCTTGTGATAATTTCTTGTGGCTTAGGTCATTAGCAGTATGATCCACCATGGTTAACTCGCCTCTTCGCGTAGGTCAACTAACTACCCATGTACAGTCCGAGAAAGCTTCTGTATCAGCAAAATTTACTATCGCTGATTGCTCCCAATTTGTCCTCTTTTGTATATATGACGATTCAGCAGCTATGGAGTAGGTTAGGTCTAGACTGCGAAAAACGGCGGTTGGTAAGAATCCAAAAAAGAATTTAACGAAAAGTGATCACTCATGTATGGAACATTGAAGTTCTCAACAAGAAAGACGCTGACTACGATTCTTTGTCCTAGTCGACACTATCTTCAACTAAAAGTGCTCGTATCACCTACAGCCTAAATTGGGAAGCTTTAGATGCTCTGCCAATGTCATTTTCAGCATTATCTTTTCATGTCCTGAACCTATGTCGTTCATCAACCATCAAGTTGTCATTTCTCGATTAACTTTGCACATATAAATGTAGCTCAACATTGTGAGCGATGGGTCGGTATGCGCAAGGCTCTTCTGGGCAATGCAACATACAATTTAAGACGGTTGTACCCAGCATCCACTAGAGCTTGTTTCTCCTGAAGACACGCCAGCGTTTGTTTCGCCAGCACCTATAATCGAGGACAAACGTTTTTTGAGCTCTTGGCTCTGTTTTATCACCAGCGTTACGGGTACACTTTCCTTTTTGTTTAAAAAGACTGTGTTCGTCCCCCGGGCTGTTCCTAATTGACTTTAACCCGAAAGTTCTTTGTTTGTATGCCCTAAGTTTCACTGTACAACTGTACTTTCCACAGACGTTAACCAATGTGGTACTGGATCCACTATCTGCTCTGTCCGAGGTGCCGTTTGATGATGTGCGGGAGAAGCAATTGGAATGTGTACAACATATGCTTCATTGTTGGGGTGAACAGATTGGAACAAGTTGGCTTCGTCTGATCGAGATTATCGGTGTGATTCGCGATTCTTCTAAGTGAGTGTTGATTAAGTTGAATGACTATTTGACCTGTTCACGAATGTAATGCCAATCATGGGCTACCAATTGGATCTCTACAGTCTATCAAAGTGAACATTGTGTAATCACAGTCAGTGAGATGTTCCAAATGATTTGTTTCATTATTGTTAGATTTGAAATACTAAACTCATTTGATTCGGTCAGTTAAAATGAAGGAAAGTGTGTATGTCACAAGGTATTAATACTCCGTCTGATTGTTTCAGTTTGGAAGTTATGATATCGGAATATACTTATAACATGCGGATAGCGACAACAACAACAACAGAACTCGTCAAGATTGGACTTTGTGTTAGAGAAGGAATCGTGTCAGTTCTAGAATGAGTTAACTGCTTGATTACAAAATGTATACGCACAGCGTCAGGTGACGAGAAGTAATTGGCATTGCGTAATCGGATCTCAAGGTTACTCACTTTCTCCGAGGCAGCGCTAATCACTATTCGTCGTCTGATCATGTGCGTGTATAACCCGTTGTCTCTGGTGGTTCACTTACCTTGAAACTGATACGACTCGCTCCTCAGTGGTAGAGCTCAGTGATAACCGTTCTTGTTTATTTTCTAATACTGTATGTTCGCCATATGTTTCCCCCCATGATTTTTGAATTGGATCTGTTTATTATTACTACTGTTATTGTTACATTTAAGCGTACCATCTCCTAAGGTTGATGACAGTTACAGTAGTAACCGTACAAAATTGATGCTGACTGGACACTCTCGGTGCCAATCTTGACTGTCTAAGCGTATAGGAACTCCAGATAGAACCAACCACTCTACTTGGTTTCAACGTACTGGTTACTCTCGATCAAGAAAATACCGATCGATACACAGAATAGTCGAGCGAAGTACGTCTGTTCAGAGTGCGGCTAGACGTTTAAATCGAACGCTGGTTTGTCGACGTATGTTCGTGTGCATCGACGCAGAAATGGTGCATAACGGGGAGTAGGTACCAAGCCTCCTCCAATCTTTGACCGCGCCGACTGTGATCGCAGCTTTCCGGCCAAAATTGGTCTCATTCACCAAGTGACATGCGCATCCCGTCGAGTGCAGCCGCGAGAGGCTCAAGTACATGGAAGCCGCTGGATCAAATTGATTTCAATATGAATCGGTTTCGCTTGTCGATCTTATGGATGAGCCGGCTCCGTTGTGATCGATTCGACGCAAACTCCACCACCTGCTCCTGTCACATTTCGCAGGCCGTACTCTGGAAAGCATCAGGACGAATCTGTATACTGCGAGCTGGTAGAAGAATACTGCCCCCATTGCTAATCCAGCCACCGTCCCACAGACGAACAAGACGTCGGATATTGAGTCCCAAGTTGCTCAACACTCCGAGTGGTTTTTCTGTTCGGTCCAAACAGCAATAACCCAATTGGAGTCCAGGGGCGAGGTTTTCTTACACAACGATGAAATGTTACCAACTGCCGGCGGCCTCCGGGCAGGCATTTTCACCACGGTAGAGGCAAGGTCACTGCTATACACGCATGCCTCGCATGCTTCTCTGTACACCTGGTGACTGGTCATTCGGCGGCGTGCTCATGTTGCTGCAGGAACCTACATGACCAGAAAGCAGATACCGAAAACTAACTTCGTCGCGATTCGAACCCTGCATCATCAGCGGAAAAAAGGTGCTGCTTTTGCAGTTTTTCTGGGAACTAGAGAACTGCCTACAAGACGAATCGCAGTTTCCTGGATAGCTCCAACGTGTACTGGTTCGAGGTATTATCGGCCGATCCGCACATTGATGAACAACCGTTACGCACGATTCTGCCTCTGGACTGGTCCTTATTCGATCCGATCACTGAGAAGTTTTCCGCATTCTGAAATGTATGGGAAATACCGCTCCATGTTTGGACAAATTGTTGCCCAATCGATCTGCGCCGCCTCCTTATCACGCTTATTCCGAAAGTCAATAACCACTCCTCTCTGATCAGACTCAGACCTATCGCCGTATCTTTAATATTAGTGCGTTACTTTTACAAGATATTGACTGATCGTTGAAATACGCGTTTTTAACTGCCTGCTGTTCAATTCTCATTCCTGCACCGTGCTGATTGCTTCGAGGAAGCCTCACTGCTCCATGCTCTACTACTGAACTCATGCACCACGTCTTCTAGCCTATGTATGGCCTTTGTTGGCGATTCTATCTCACAGGACTTGATCATCAGATCGGTGTAA
>LUCH01000236.1:178790-199640 GCA_013368495.1 Paragonimus heterotremus | reverse complement strand
TGGAACTCGTCCACGATAGATCGATAAGCCAAATTGGTGACCAGATAGTGTATCAATCACTAATTCCCAGACACACTGTGAGAACCAGTGCAACAATCTCACACCTTCTTATCTATCAGTCTCATCTGTCATATAGCCGAAGTAGGAATTATTGAGTTGTATTGGTCGATTTTTAGACGTTCAAACGTTCTGTGTGATGTATTTCGTGGTTAATTAACCATCCACGAGAAGTGTGTTGGTCTTCGTTATACTTGTGTATAGTACAGCCATAGAGAAAATGATTGAATCGGTTTGCATGGTATATCCGTTTGACAGAAGTGAGCGTAGCAGAAGTGAAGAAAAGATTAGCGTACTTCGTGAATTACTGTGAAATGCTGACGTCGCTTTTTATTTATTTCGAATATGATTTATTTTGCGGCCTATTTTATATCCCCCATTTCATAGCAGCCTTGTTTCTTTCTCCATGTTTTCTCTTCTGGCTTCTTTCTTTTCGCCTCCTATTCTTCACTAGTTCGTACGATTTTTTTGTACTGTGTCCGATCATTACGTCGCCTACGGTAGGTTTCTGCTTGTTTGTTTTTATAGTAAACGTTCACCCAAAGTTATATGAACATGTGTCCGAAGTGTCTGTCAATCATGGAAACTTAATGAAAACGACAATGCAAATTGTTGAATGAGTTCTCCGTTACAGTCGCGATCGTGTACAGATTGGACAGTAACGTGGTGTGAAGGCTTGTACATCTTGACAATCTAACCTGTTAGGCGAAACTTGATAGAGCGTTGACCATACAAATAAAGTCTCTCACGCCAGGCAGACCAGTAAGTAGGAATCTGACTGTCTACTGCTCTCCACTACGAGAACATCGAGGATCTTAGAGTGTTGGGCCTTTGTCACAGTACGCCACATACGGTTC
Organism: Paragonimus heterotremus; assembly: GCA_013368495.1. NCBI lineage: Eukaryota > Metazoa > Platyhelminthes > Trematoda > Plagiorchiida > Troglotrematidae > Paragonimus > Paragonimus heterotremus. The sequence goes on along the minus strand of LUCH01000236.1, from coordinate 198,726 downwards.
AGGCATAACCTGGCAGCGTGTACATTCCAACCACGCAGTGTGTTCCCTATGTGGTTGGCTAACCAGCACAAGTGTTGTTCACAAAACGTCGGCATTTGGTCATTAGTGTTTCCATAGCATTAGCGGCATGTAGTGGGATTGTCGCTTCAACATGACGAGGTTCACTTGTTTGTTTTCACTGCCGGCTGACTTATCCATCCGCTTAGCCCAACAGTCTCTTTTCACAGGTTTTTCCAGCTAGGGTGCTTATTACATATACGCAAACACATCACTTGTTGCGTCGCACACCGTTCAGATTTGTTGGGTTAAACTGGAAACAACCGTCCTTGTTCTTGGTGTGAAAACCTTAGTTTCAGCGTTTGCTCTACTGATGTGTTCCCGGGCTGAGGTCCATGTGACAACGAGCATTGAGGGTTGATGACGCTGCCGGATTAGGCAAGAAATCGTAAAAACTAACACCCATTTTCTTAATGTCCATCTCCCCCAAAGTAGTTATTGCCGCCAATTAGTTTGTAGCACTCTTGCCTTCCCATGGATTCGTACAACGTATGGTAAGAACCTGAACAGTTCTACGTATTTCCCTGGAACTTCTCTACAAAGAAAATAGCTCCAGAAAGCGCTCCCGGCACCTTAATGCGAAGCGGCCGCTGATTTCCAAACTAAAGCAGTCATCAATTGCCTGTAGCAGTTCCGTTACTTCAAGACCCTCTACTTGCTTAAAGTAAAATGTGATCAATGCGCCGGCGATTGTATTCCAATCTTGCCAAAGTGCATTAAAAGAAAAGTCAATTATGTAACGTTAAAAAAAAGATACAGAGAGAGGGAGTAAAATGTTTACTGGTACATATATATTTACATAACCAACTTCTATTTTTCACTGTATTAAAAATCGTCCTCGACCATAGGTGTTAATTGTCCTTTGGACCCTAGCCAGAGAGCCGGGAACGCCCTACTGATACAAGTCTCAATGTTAGTGCCTTCAGACTCAGAGTCCACGTCATATCTTGGTTATCAAACCGTTGTTCTCAGTTTAACCCAGCTTAACAACTATGCGACCACTTTTGTGGGCATATTGTGTTACATGTGGAGGTACATAATTCAATGATGATATAATGTCTACGAAACCTCCGGGAACGCTATTCGGATCACTTTCGGTTGCCCTCTGTGTTAACTTTTCCGCTTTATAAGCTGAGTTATGTTCCGTGATGCATCTGGAGATCATCTTTCAGAGGCAGTGATTTATAAAGTATTCATATTCCTGAACACCACGAGACGTTCCTTTTTCCTCTTCCATTTATAAACAGGAAAGGTGGACTGATTTGATAATCGTCTGTTCTCTTCTCCGCGGTTTGGAATATAGCGGAAACTCTTCTTTCTAAGTAGAAAACTCACTGGTCACTACCTTTTTTTATAAAAAAAAAAGCGTACAATGTGTGTGTGCCAGGTTTCAAGAAATCAGTGTGATTTAATTTACATCTATGCTCTTGGTATCTATTTTGCTTCGCAGGTTGTCTGAACATTGCCATGAGGACCAAGTTAAAGTTTCAGCAAGCAGTGAATATGTTGATCATTTCATCGTTTTCCGTCTAACCTCGTCACGTTCACCAAGGGTCAACAGTTGTTGCGCCCGTGGATATCAGGATAGCCTTCTATTCTGTTGGCTGAGAGGTTCTCGAGGATTACTCATTGATGAATAACACCGTTGATAAGTACATGTATAAGTTAGGTCTTTTGTGCAATCATATCCATGCAGAGTTGACTTTTGACTGACCTTCATCGCTTTTCGTTACGAAATGCTACGAGGCTGCTCCACTCCTCTTTTCTTCAGCACTTTTTTAGTCGGCCGTGTGTTGCACAAAGGTCTGAAGAAATTAACATCAAGTTTGGCCTCCGTTAGATTTATTCTGTTTTATGGTTGAGATCCAACAGACAACTCGTGCCGGTGGCCAGACATTCTGAAGGATACGACCTCGGGCCAGAATCATTCATGAAGTGTTGCTATGATTGGTTATCACAACCTTTCTTGGCTATGTTTTTGGATCAGCTTTATAAGGTAACTAAGAACATGAACCAATTTACAAAAGTCACATGCAGCATATGACCGACAAACAGTTGTTTCTGTCTCCCATCATCGTGGTATGTTTTATCCTACTTTTTGCTCTTCTTTTCTTGAATTAGCATTCAATCTGTGTTGCAGTTTGTTATACTCTGACTAATCGCGTCAACTCACAACACAAGGCCTGAATGTGAACACTGACTTACATTTTTATTCTCTTATTGGAAACATTTGTAAACTGTTGACAGCGAACACAGGTTTTGTTAACGAATGACTCAACTCCTAACGCGTACCAACTGTCATTATTGGAATCGAAAACATAGAACAGCGTACTTGTACCATGGGCAACGATATTCCACCATGCACAACACGACTAACATATTGATTTCCACTCGTAAGTTGCTCACTTACAATACCTTGATGTTGACTGTTTACTTTTAGGCTCGGGGGTTTCTGTTGTTTATTCCCCTTCTCTATTTCTCTGGGTTGTATGATAACTACTGGTCAGCGTCAACTTCCTATGTATCGATGTTGATGTGAACATGTGTTCACAGTGGAACTGATTATTTTCTGCTTATTCAGGGTTCTCATATTTATTCATTGTTTAAAATAACATTGTTTACTTCGCTTAGCAAGTCTACAAACTTCACCTGTAAGCATTTGTTGATTGTTTTATCTGACTTTATTTGCAGATGAATTTCCTAAAGTATGGCTCGCTCTGCTCGATCAAATCAAGCAGCATGCACTTACCAACAGCGCAGAAATCTCGGTTTCTGCGCTGACCGCGCTACAAATTCTGTTGGACGTACAGGCTATCCAAATGGAACAAGGTCTCAGTTACCTGTGGTCTCCAGCATGGGAGACATGGTTACAAATTGGGTGTCAAGCGATCGAATTACATGGACTGTCACCGGCTAATGGTGTCCAAGGTACTATCTCGAATGAATCAGAGGGGCAGGATGATCAAAGTGTTGTTGCAAAAAACGATCTCGGTGCTAAGAACACGGTAATTTTTTACTCACCTTTTAAAATGATTATTTTGTACATCCCACTTAACTCAGTGATCTGAGTTACCGTGAACCGTTGATTTGCCGACAGTTTTGTGGCCAGCTTCATGCCTTTTATTTTATTAACCTGATACCAGCTCTGAGCTCAACATAACACGGCGATTATAACGTAGACATTCTATTAAGTTCCCTAATTTCGAACATATCATCGGAAATGCTCTATTCCCGGATCGGGCATCTGAACGATAGACAACCTTTGCGTGATCCACTGTAAGAGATGGAACAACGCGAACTAAATTATATTACGCAATCGTGCTATGTATTTTACAATTGTTACTCATGTCACTCATTTCTCTTCTCGCAGATGACGATTCGATCTTACTTCGAAAATGTGCCCTTTGACTGACATCGTACAATATTGAATCACATTTGCGTAGACTTCATCAAATGAAGTTATGCAACAGTCCAACTGTAGACAAGTCTACTGTTCCAGTGTCAATCATGCCTTTGTTATGACATGTTATACTAAATTCGAGTTGCCGTTTACTATACGTTAAAAAATTTGTACGTTAAAATAACTTATTTGATGTATGAAACTTACGGCTAATTCTTTGTTTGTTCGTCGAATGAATAGTATTTTTGTCCAGCAAAGCATATTTTAATGGTGTACTGTTCTTGCTTCATTGAATTTTCTTGTTAACGAGTGACAATGTGCCTGTTCAGTCGGGTTTTTCGTCACTGTGAGTGAGTATTTAAAAAGATTCATTTCACTAGTGTATATTAATACTGTATTTCTCATTGTTGGGAATAGTGGCAGACTTGGTGGCTCGGGTTGACTGATCCAGTTATTCATTTTTGTTGCTACCTAAATACCAAACTTAGCAGGCAGCCGAATACCTAAATGTTGTATTGTATTGATTGAAACAAAATATTTGGTCTGTCTAATTCACTGTTCCCTCCCACACAATCCACCAGTCCTCCATGTTGTTCTTACCAACTACGTCATTCATGACGCTGCTGTTCGATCTCTTCCCACCGTTGTTTTGTCGAACGCGAGCGCACTTTACCGAATCCGATTTCCGTCGCTTGGACAAAATCGTTCGGCTCGGTGTGCTCATGCCGTTGCATGTCTCCTACTTGTATCCACAGTCAAACTTCACTCTGCTGCCCGTGATCGATGATGGGGTATTGTCTGCATTACAGACATCTGCGATCCGGTCCCTTGAACTCCTCATCCAGGTGAGTTTGTTTTATGTGGTTTCCAGTTGGATTGTCTCATTCTGTTAATGAAAGTCAAGCCCCTTGGGATGCACCTTGTTGTTTCGAGGTGCATGTTGTTCCAATGATGCGACAGTAACAGTGGTCTCTGATTAAAAAATTACATCCCTGCGAGGAGACCCACCTGTGAAAAATCCGGACTTTGGGTGGATTTCAACCGGCCACAGAAACAGCATGCCCATACGCGGCAAGCGCTCTATCAGCTGAGCTACGAGGCTAAGCTGGGAGCCCGGAAATTTCACTTTTGCACTCTGTTACCCACCCGTTTCACTGTCTCATATTAAATCCACCAGATGATTTAAGTGATGGACTGTCCCGACAGGATTCCTCAAACGGTTCACGTTAAAATCCACCTCCGCCACTGTTGAGCATAGAAATTGTGTTGCTAATAAGTAGTTTGGCAGATCAGTTAATCTCTGTCGCTGGTTCGAATCCATCCTATGCCCAGATTTTTCACAATTGATTCTCTTCTAAATTAACTTATCCGCCAAACTACTCACTAGTGAATCCTTCCGGTTTCTCTCTTAGGAATGTAGACCTGAAATGTTGGAAATGAAATCGAAATTCATATTTCCAACGCTGATACAGTGTTACACAACATAAGGCATCTTTTACGTCCGAATGACATCTTGCTCAGCTATTTGGTGGTCTTCAGGTATCACACATCATGTTAGACACTGCATCGCATTCCGCTAAATATTTCTAAATGTTCTTTGCAACTTCATAGTGTAGTGTTTGTGAAAGACTGTTATGATTATGCGAGTAACGAATGTATGAAAGCCGTTGATCAGTTCCTGTATTTTGAATATTGCATCAGCTTCGGTGGAAGCACACGAATTAAAATAACAGCTTATATCTCCAAGACTGAGGCTGTTTCCGATTGTCTGGGACATTTCTGGCGACAGATTGTCACCTCTTTGAAGTTTAAGCAACTCGTATGTGTGGCGATTATGAGAGCCGGATTGTTTTGGGGCTACAGAACTTGGTCATTTAGAGTGGACGACATGTACCTTCTTCACATATTCTATCATCGATATGTACGATCTTCCGCCCACACTAATTGGCATCGCTTGTGAGAGATTAGGTTGTGAATGCTTCGTAGCGCCTATCAAATGAGTTTATTCGCTCACCCTGAGTGTGCGCGACCTTAGATTGACAGGCCATATGTTAAGAGCACGAATTAATCGTCTGTGATTCCGACTGGCCTACAGTTGGAGGTGGATAAGTGATGGATTAGAATAAAGAAATGAAATCGCCTACGAGTTGATTAGCCTCTGTAATCCTCGCTACTCATTCAGTCGGTGATCGGAGACGCTAGGTGAGATGGCGATTAAACAGACGCAGTGGCATGATCTTGTTCGGACGGGTTTTCTGTTAAATAATTGTAATTGATGGCGTGGAGCAGTAAAGACTGTAGACAAACATTAATTCTGATCACTCTATATATTCTGATTTGAGTTTGTAATTGGGTTTCCACCCCACCCTTTCGTTTGCTTTCTAGTTGCAACTTGTTCTTTTCTGCATGGTTCTATTTCAGTTAAGCTTCAATGTGAACCGTGGATATATATATATCGTTGTCTTTAACGCTTACACAGTGATTGTCGTGACTGTGAGTATAGTTTCTGTGATGTATGACCGTTTGTATCCCTATTCGAACAAATTGCTTATTATCAGTAGAAGTGTCTTAATGGAAAAGTCTGCACTCGTCCTCCCACTCGGTGAAGTTAACTTTTATATCCCTAATGTGTAATGAGCTTTGTTGCTTCATCCTAATGCGCGATTTGAGTGGAGCTACATGCGGTCCTTATCGTCTGCAACCATTTTATCTTGCGGTGGCTTAGTGGTAACGAAGTAGACGGCAAATCACGTGATTGTTAAGTTGGTCCCCATTTATTGTGACTGTTTCTGACTGAATTATTGGCGGCTTGGTAGTACACCCAGTCTGCATGTGATCTACTATATTTCATAGCAGCGGTGCACTACATTGTGGTGTGAAAACTTACTCGCTTACCCGTTGTATGCGTCGTTTTGAATGTTTCTGTTTTCATGGTTCCCCTTCAAAATTATTATGATCGTTTGTTTTCTCCCGTATCTTAATCCAATCGTGTTTGCAGACGATGCAGCCTTCCGAAAGTGAATTACATTCGCATCTACCGTCATTGTTACACTTGTTGCTCGCGTTGGCCGGCTACGCTGTATACGTTCCAAAACCAGACCAATGTGGTCCCGGTAGAGTGAGTTTGGGTTTATTCCTCTGGTTTCTATTTTTCAAGGATTCCTATTCAATATGGTTGTATTTCATACTTCCTTCAGGTGAATTGGCTTACGCATTACTGTGTGAACCAACAGCTAGTGGACGTGCGGCTACGCCTTACGTTTCGTTCAAATCGTTCTGACTGAATATATTTTGTTGTTTATTCACTTGTTGTCATTTGGGTCTGATGGCAAATCTTTCCGGCGATACTCAACTAAAGCTGTATTCTTTTTCTGTGGTCTCTGTCTACTATCTACCTAACTGGGCTGAGTTATTCAATGCCGGCCGATGTATTACTGAGCTGTCCATCAGAAACATATCAACCATAAATAAATGACCTTTTTCGATTAATAATACGGCCACGGGATTACCGAAATTTTACAAAGTCGTGACTGTTAATATTTTGATAAGCTTAATAGTAAATTTAATTTCATATAACGGGACGCTGCCTAGCCGCCATTGACACGTTTCACTTGTCATTTGCAGCTACGTTGCACTGTTAATTACACTTGACTTGAATGTTATCACCTGTCATCGTTGCATATAGGCTTGGTATTTTTCCGTCACTTTATTGCGTTGTATATCATCATCATCATAACAGCCATGAACTTAACCAAAAGGTGCTGTGGCTGGGACCGCCGCTCACCTCAACAGTGACCTGGAATCTCTTGGAAGAAAACGTTATTAAGAAGCGATGGTCAAACACAGCAAGTTTGTTAACATCTTTCCTACGAGGAGGCCACGATTCCGAACCATAGAGCAAAACAGAATGTACACGGGTATTATATACCCTTCATTTTGACGCCACAGATGACGCAGTTTGGGAAAGGTAATTTCGTGCCTTTGCTATCCTCGCTGATATCACATCAGCAATATTACAGGCTGACGAGATAGTGCTGCCCAAGTGTGTGAAACTGTTCACGGCCTCAAGCGAATTACCTGCAATAAAGTAAGTAGGAGTGGAAATGCCCCAGTCTTGAAGCAACACTGCACTTTGAAGGTGCGAAGTGCATTCCATACAAACCAGCCCGGTCGCTAACCTTGTCCAGCATGGTCAGCATGTTTTCGGCAGAGGGGCTAAATAAGACAATGTCGTCCGCGTACTCCAGACCGGTCAATCTGGCACCGGAAGTAAGCTCAACACCAAGCCCGCTGGAATGTCGTTCATGACAAAATTGAACAGTAAGGTGGAAATCCAACACCACTAGAAGTGATGAACGCCCGAGACAGTTGTCCATAGACACTCACCCTGCTTGCAGAGTGAGCGTACGATGATCTCAACAGATTCACACATTCTCTTGGTACTCCTTCGCGAAGAAGACAGAGAACGTTACAAGCAACTGAATCGATTGCAGCCTTCTTGTTCAAAAAGACCAACACCATCGGCTATCTACAACAGTGCCGATGTTCCAAGATCCGTCGTAAGGTAAAAATGTGATCAATGCACCCTCGAGCGGATCGAAATCCTGCCTGTTCTTCACGTATCTGGTTTTCTCTGGGCTTAGTGAGCCGATGTAAAATGAGGCCAGTGAGTAACTTGGACGCAATTGGCACTAAACTGATGCCTCTGTGGTTGTCACATAGCCCTCGGGCCCTCTTTTTGAAAACAGGATAGGCACCAGTCACGAGGCACCTCTTCACTCTCCCAGATCGTCTGGAGGAGTTTAGTCAGTTCCGATATCAACCTCTCCCCGCCATCCTTGAAAAGAGTAGGAGGGAGGAGGTCTGGACCAGGAGCCTTATTACGCTTCAATAACTTGAGCTCCGGAGCCAATTCTGCTACCGACGGAGAACCGTCTGGAATGCAGTAACTGACCGATTGGGTCCCGTCATCCACATGATCTGGCTGAGGCCAGCTGAATTGCTCTTCAAAATGTTCAGCCCACCTATCAGGTCGCCGGGATTGACTGGTGATAAGTGAACCATCCTTCTCACATATGGTTTCACTTACACCGACTCGACGGCCAGTACAAACACCGATCAGGGAAAAAAGCTTTCTGCTATTCTCAGATAAAAAGGCTTTTTCTACCTCATCCGATTGTTCGACGAAGTAGTATTCACGGTCTTTGCGCAAGCTTTTAGTCAGCTTGCGTTTAAGTTCTCGACGGTCATAATCATATTCAGAACCAGGTAGGATCGAGCGGCGCTTGTTCATGAGGTTTATCAATGTAACGGAAATCCAGTTCTGTCACAACTTAACAGCCCCATCGGAACATGCCTGTTCACAGCATGTTTTCATAGCTTTGGCGATTTGTTCCCAATGTTCATTAGGATCCTTCATCTCACTCGAACTGGGCAACTTCCCCACCAACGCCTTTCGATATGCGTTCTTCACATCCTCATCGCTCGAATGCCAGTTAAGTACCTTGCATTTACGAGCGTAGGTCCTCTAGGCAAATGATAAAACAAAACGGGCACGCACAACAGCATGGTCCGATTCCAGGTGGTTGCTCCAAAAGGCACGACAATCCTTAACAGAGTGGCGCCACTTGTAACTAACTGCTATATGATTCAACTGTGTCCTCGGCTGAGAACTACACGGAGGTCTCCAAGTAACACAGTGCTTTTTCCTCTGTTGGAATGCGGTGCTCGAAATATAGAGACCGTGGGATGCGCACAGCTGTAGTAGTCTTTCGCTATCGTCAGTGCTTTGTGCCCGGACACCAAACATACCTCTTAACCGCTTCTCATCCGGAGAAAGACGACCAAGCTGAGCATTAAAATCGCTCGCTAGTATGTTGATGTCTGAGTGTTTAGTTTGCCTCAGAAGGTGAACGAGGGCGTCATAGAACGCATCCTCGATAACATCCGAACTACTGTCCGTTGGAGCGTACGCCGATATAATGAATATACAGCGCTTTTCTAATTCGCGTCGATAGACTTTAACCGACGTATTGAGTCTGACAGCGCACAAGCGACTGTTCACTGGGATCCAATCGGGCAAGCATTGTTCTGCTCTGGAACTGATTGCGATTCCTACTCTAGCTTGACCGCGAGATTCAGCTTCGGTGTCACCAGAAACCCTGAGAGAGAAGCGCTAGGATTGACAATTATCTAGAGGTGAGCTCAAATGGATAACCGTGCTAGAATCGGAGACTCGCGTCTCCGACACACGGCACACCCCAAGTTCCAGACTTGAGAGAATACTAGGCAGTGCAGCTTGCTGATCGACTCGACAGAGAGCGCGGACATTGAAGGCGCCAATATTTACCAGTTGTCTTGGCCTCAGAAAACAATAATCGCCCGAAGGTACATGGAAGGTAGAAGACACGAGGGGTAGAATAATAGGAGGAACTTGTGTTAAGTGAATAATGTCACTGTCAAGAGAACGATAATTTCTGGTACTTCCCGGTCGTTTATGCCGCGGAAGAGGTTGACTTGATAGACCCTACCCGGAGCCAATGACTCAAGAGTCTGACTCACTTGGCATTGAGGGGCTTTGGGGAGATACCAAATGTTTTTCGACCGTATTGGATAATACGCCAGCGGTCACGGTCAACCGTTGGGCGATCGAAGTGCTCTTTGTTTGAGGGTACTTTTTCTAACCCCCTTCTTCCTGATACGGAAGACAACAGTGCCACAACTACGAAAGTAGTTCTGCTGTATGCCCGTAGGATCGTGCCTCACTACCTAAGCACTCCTACGCGGTCAGTAGTGCGACATACAATCCTATGACTGTAACTGCTTTTCGTCTGACTGTTCCCCTTTGGCCTGTCTGACAAGGTTGCACCTGGAAGGACCGGAGTCCTAGTCAGTATAGCCCGCCGGATCAAAACTGTAGACATGTCCAACCACCTCTTCAAGGTATCAGTGTAGGTCGGGTGTCGCGTGTCCATCACTATAGTATATTAGGTAATCAAATCGGAGGTATGAGTATTCCAACACTCGGCTGAATACCTCAGTGGGGGAGGTACGTCCAAAAGGCTACAACGATCGGATCGGGGACAACGTGAGCGACTGGATGAGTCATCGCTCGACTGGATCGGACCAGCAGGCAAAATCAGGTGGACGTCCAGATCGAGGGCACGATTATTCCAACACTCGGAGGGATATCTCAGCCTGATCGTAGAATTCGATCAAAGCCCACAGTGGATAGACTACGGACAACACGAGCTATCGCTCAACGAGATCGGACCAACGGACGATGAGTGGTAGGCGGGAGGCGCACGACTTGTGAGCGGAAACCGGGGGTGTTGTGGACTGGTCCTCTGATTCGTAAACGCGAGCGCTCGCGTAGCATAACAACTAGCCTGTTGGACAATAAAGATTGTGTCTAATTGGACGAGTTTTCGCTACACTGGTGCCGTGCCCTGAACACAACGCAATGAAGTTGTAATGGCCAAACCAATTTGGGCATGGAGACGTGAAAGGGTGGCTGTCGGAACTTGAGGCGGTTGGGGCGTGCAACGGATTAAGAAGTGAATCACATCATTTGACGTCACTGGGAGCACTGCTCACCGGACGGACAAAAATTGTCTATGCCTTGACCAGATAAACAAAGACCGTAACATCGAATCAAGAAGCACGGACCACACTGATTCAAGAGTTTACAAAGGACAACGGGTGATGAGTCGGTTTTATGGTGCCGGATTTTGCAACACTCAAGACACCTTGGTTCATTATCGGCAATTATTACGACAGTTGACGTTGGGCTTACCGGAGGCAGATGCGAAAACGAAGGATAGATTTGTGAGAGAGCGGTTTGTCCAGAGTTTGCCGTCGGAGTTGCAGGATAGAGTTCAGATGGCCGAGTCCTGTGGGACCATGGACATCGAACGGCTTGTCGGAATTGCACAGCACCATGCCGTACGGATGCACTTCGGACGGCTGGAAGTCAGGGAGCTTGAGGAGAAAGTGGGGCAACTGACGAAGGCAATGTAAGGATTGAAGACGAATTTGGAACCAAGAGGTGGATAATTTAGACGAGCACGAGAATTACCTCACCGTAATCATTGTTTTGTTAGATAGGGGTGGAACAGTTTGCCCGCTAGTGCCTTAAAAGACGTCTTTCTCCTTGTTTTTCGGTGGTAATGGGCTATCATGAGGTTGTTCCACGGGTAAAAGTTGTGATCGAGGGAGAACCAAAGAGCGCAATAGTAGATACAGGGGCGGATGTGTCGATTACAGCAGAGTGAGGACTACCCGTTAGGTCCGGTAACTGGCATGTAGTTATGGTCGGAGGGAGGGCGTTAAAGACACTGGGGATTTGGAATGTTGAAATCTAGATAGGTGGTATCAGGCTACGCCAAGCAACGTTAGTGATTGACATTGTGAAGAAGACGTTAATAGACGCCGAGCTGCTACGTCGACTAAAGAGGGATAAGTTGCTTGTTGACGGTGATGTCGTGAAGTTCCATCGCGAAGAGACCAAGGAACACTACCGAGTGAGCAGCGTCTCGACGAAATCTCTGCCAGAGTGTCCGATCCCAGCCATCAAACAGTGTTTTAATGAGTTTGCTGACTTGTTTACTAGCGCGGATAATCAATACAGACTCTGTATATAGGTGAAACACTCGATAGACTTACAGCCGAGTGAGAAATGCAGACCAGTGTACCGGAACGGAAACCGGGGGCAGGGTGTTGTGGACTGGAATTTTAACTCACAAACGCGAGCACGCGCTTAGCATGGCAGCCAACGTGTTGAACAGATTGTGTTGTATTGGACGCCTTTTCGCTACAGTATGACCTGTGCCCACGATCATTGACCACCACACCATGTGTCCATTTTCTCGGGATCTCAATGATACACTGGATCCATATGTTGTTTCTGGTTTCGAACTTGTAAATTTCATAACTGCGCTACCACAGTACACTTTTTGTTGCATTCCGCGTCGTTGTAGACTCCCCTGACTCGTCAGATGTCACGGACAATTTTGTCCGCTTCCTTCGCCTGTCTATTCACCCCGTCACACTGCATGTTATTCGGTATGTTTGTTCTATCTCGAAGCGTTACCTACGGATCTTCCCCCAACTCCTGAACAGTCTGCAGCAGTTTTTTCACCTCCTTGACTGAAACTTGCTTTTCCGTTTGACTGGCCATGATGCGGACTGTTTGTTCGACGCTCGAATTCCCAGTCATCTGTAAACGTCCTGAATTCTACGCACACAAACTGAAGTCTATTGTCGAAAAGAAAAACACTTCCGGTATGCCATTGCGAGCGAATTGAGAACCCAGTCTGTTGACAACTGCACTTCCGGTGGTACTGCTTAGCCGGTCGATTTCAAACTAGTTCACTGTGACCAAGCTCTCTATGCGAATATACTGGGTGTGACTAGTTGCCATGGCCTTTCCGAAAGTTTTTCATTGGTATCATTTCCCTTACTTGTTTTAAGTCGTACCCCCCGCAAGTTTCGCACTGGACCATATAGTCTCTTATCTTACTGGACATGCCTGAATACAGCGGTTCACCCCGGCGTGGGTCACATGGATTTGCTCAATGACCTTCTGCTGCATATTTTTCAGTATGACTATCCTCTCTCCTCTGAAGATTATGTCCTCTTTTTGGAGGAACTGATCGCGATCCTTGAAGACTTCATATCCTGTGGCCAGCCACGTTTTGCCACACGAGTCATTTTTTTGAGTGCATATCCCTTTCCCATCACATCCTGTAGTTGCATTCCTCCGGCTATCAGTACCACTGAGATTATGGCCTCGAACCCAGTAATATACGTCGTAGCAATGGGTATATAGATGCGCGAGAAAGTATTAGCAATGTACAGTTTGTCTCCGGGCTGGTAGACTAGCTCACAGTCATAGTTTTGTAGCCTGATCATCATCCTTTGTAGACGTGGAGGCGTAGCAGCTTCTGGACTATCGTTATCAGGGGTTTGTGATCCATGTGTATGTCCTCGCGAAGATGTAGGTTTTGAAGCCTTCCAGAGCAAAAAACATTACTAGCACTTCCTCTTCGATTTGCGCATAGTCTCATTTCGCAGTCGAGATACTCCGGTTTCTGTACTCTGTCGGTCTCCTTTGTTGCAATAACACTGTTCTAAGGCCGGATTGTATGCTTTCATACTGAACTACAAGAAGAAGATCAGGATTGTACCATGCCAGTACCGGAGCTATGGAAATTAACCTCTTCGTTTCGTTAGATGCTAATCGCTGAAAGTCACTCCACATTCCTGTGACTCCTTCCTGTTTAAATTGCCGAACTGGGCTCATTATGTCAATCAGCCTTGAGAGGACTCAACACAAATAGTTGATTCTGTCTTCTAGAACGAAACTTGTTCTGCATCTTTGGAGCCGGCATATTTTGGGTCGGCTTTACCCCCCCAAATGTGAGTGCGTAGCAACTGATGGTCACAGCTGTCGCTCAAAAAATCATTTCATCTCGTAACACCACTATCCTTTGTGACATGCATCGCTGTAGAAACGCTTCGGGATTCTGATCGTACCCCGTACTCGCTCTTCCATGTATCAGTATATCGTACGCGACGCACGCCGTTCTTTCGCGTTTGTCAAACGTCCGTACTGAACGTTTCTTGCAAAATTTGCTCGGCACCTTTAGTCCAAATAACAACCACGGCCACTGGAAACGTCCAAAAGGAGCTCAGGTCTTCGGTAGACAACCTAAGTCTTCATCCAACACCAGTTGCTAGTGCGAGAAAGATATCAATTTTTGTGAAGAAATGAGCTTGGTTTATTTCGGGCAAAATATCATTCAAAGTCAACAACTTGTATTCTTCCCTGTAGAGTACAGCGCTCGGCAGCCTGGAATCAATGCATACGCTAATATCACCAGATTTCTTCAACGTTATTTCAATCTGTCTGATATAATCAATAGGCTCGTCTACTAGCGCCATTAATTTCTGCTCGAGCAATCGATTTAGCTCGTTCTTTATTTCATTCCTGATGACTAACGGAATTCCCTCAGCGGATAACATAACCGATGCGGCATTATTGACTACAGAGAGACTCACAGTACCCTGCGTACAACTCTAAAGGGACCAAATACAGGGCAGTACAGATCGAACATCTGAGACCACCTGTCTTACACGAAGAAAATTGTCGTGATGGAATGTCACGAAACCTATCGTTTCATTGGCACCCACGCTGCGAATTGGTGCCGAGTCTCTTTCCACAATGAAGAAAACAATCACGTGAGATTTGCCATTTTTCGGATTACTGATCAACACACTTGTTTTCATCAACGCTTCCATTCCAATTTCGTAGTTGATTATCAGAGGGCTCCATGGTCGATTCTTTGCGGATAACTTGCTGGCATAACATTAACAAATGCACCAGAATTTAGCTGACATCGCCGTTATTTGTCTTCAATGAGAAGCTCAGCGTAAGTCCTCTTTGATGCAAGAGTACTCTAAACATCATTCGGTATGCAGTATTGTATACGGGCGCCATTGACTTGATGCAGCTGAGCTTTTAAAATGGTGTTACGTGAGTTAGTATTAGATGTATCTTCTAACGAAGCAGACAAGATGAATCGCGCAATATCTGCGACGTTCTGCTAATTTACAGATGGAATCGAATGTTTGTCATTTGAAGTTATGCTGAAATATTTCGGTCCATATTGCCGGAAGCAGATTCAGTGTCGGGTGGATAGATGTGTATTGTTAACTCCTCTTGACGATTTAGGATAATTCACTCAGTAAGGCATAATCGGCAGTTTCAATACCACTGATTCAGAAGGTCGTGTTAATGAGTCTTTCTTCTAATTCCGAGAAAACGTCAGAAAAGACGACTGAAATGATTGAAATTTGCACGGTACTATTGACGGAATTGCAATAAAAGTGCTCTCTCACCTTGGGACAACCAAAAACGAGTTCACAAGTGACCATTGGTCAATGGGAAATGAGCTCATTAAACTAATCACGTATAGATGACGTTGAGAGTGAGTCAAACAATACCAAACAAGAAGGTTTAATTAGGTACGCAACCATAGTTGTAGAAAAGAAGAAAGACATTTCATGCATACAGTTATGGTATGAAATTTGACATGATCGTGCACTGCACACAGTAACAAGTAAGGTAAAGGCAAATTTGAAACCGACTTCCTACAAACAATCCAAACACGTTTGAACGAATTAAACGTTCCATATCGTACCAAACATTGGACGACAAACATACCAAACGAACGTCAACAAATCTAACACCGGGCGCCGATGATGCTTGAATGGTTGAACAATAACCTCGTCAATGCAGAGAAAAACCTTTCTGATTGGAGCAGCCATAAGCTGGACGTCTGTTACATGTGTGGCATAAGTTTTTGTCCACTCGGTAGATACTCCGAGCACTCTGATGGCAGCGTCATTGACAGGTATGATCCGTCTGTTGCCTAATCTTTTGACGTGTTCAAAATGGCGGTCGCCCACGCAGGCACTGAGGATCGCTTTAGTAAATACCCACTGACCTAGTGTGTGTTTATTGCTGACTTGTTCGTTCATTGTTAAGCTGCTATCGCTCAGCAACTTATTCAGAACCTTTGCTACATATCCACTAACCTCGGCCATATACTTGCCGGCGTAGTGATTCGTTTGGGAGTAATTGACTTCGGTAGCAACAGCCAAACTAGCAGTAGTCTGAACCTTTAGCTCTGTCGATCATCTTGATGATAGGTTCTACGATAGTCTCATTGATGTAGGGCGTGTTGATCAGGCATAATCTCATGTTGGCGGACCTTATAGGCGATCATCCTCATGTCGTCAGGACCCGGTATCCTACCCACAATGTCTGATCTGAATGTATTACTTTCAGTCTGTAGCTTGTTAGCGGAAGGATAATAGCGAAGCTGTGAAACGCCATTCATCTCGTGTTTCTACCTATTATCTTATGGACCACTGTTGAAATTATCAACTCATTTCAAGTCGCTTTCTTGTTTTTCCCTGTCGTATGATTGGTAAAATAAATCGAGTGCAACTTTCAATCTTTGTAATCCTTAGAACAAGCTTAAACCTTGTGTTATCAAGGAAGAAAACTTCATATAGTGATCTACAGGGTTTTCTTAGATATAAACTCCAACTCTTAACTCGATTGTCTGAGAGAATACTAAAATATGGAAGCAATTAAACATGAAGGTGATTTTGATTAAAATCTCTAAAACCAAACGCGATCTCTTGCGTCACTTATGGGAGTGAGGATTCAACAAAAGCGGTATCAAGCAAAAATGAGAAGTGGATTTTAACTGTATCATCCACTGTTATTTTGCATATCCATATTTCTTATCAACACAAGAAGCTAGGGTTTTCATAGCCTGTATCATTTGTTTTAAGTATAGTGTTTTTGAGAGCTTTTTAACAATAGTTTTTTTTACCAAAACGTCATCTAACAGTTCACTCAGTGATGCAACACAGTATGATTTTCACAGGAACATGATGGGATTTAAGTTAAGTGAGTTGCAGAATAAATTCCCGAAAGTTGATATGAAGTTACCACAAGTCCAGAAGTATACGCAAAGCAGTTAGGTTTTCGTAAATAGAGTTCGTTCAATTTAACTATGAGATTACGTGCAGCTTAATGGTGACTAATTTTGTGAGTTCATGGTTTATTAATTAATCTGATCGCAGTTGAAAAGTTTTATCGGGCATTTACTCCAATGGCTACGCTCCCTCTCGGAATAACACGCACAACAGCTTTTCACATAACTTGCTTTTTTGCATGCACTTTTAACCATAAAGCACATTGTTTGAGTCAAATGTTATCTAATACTAGTTGAAGAAAACCCAACTTTGTTTAATGCACGTAAAAAAATTATCCCATCTCATAGTTTCACGCAAATACTACTCCAAAAATTATTGTGTCATCCATTCTTCTAGCGAAGCTCTATGTATCACCTGGGCACGTTAGTTATCTAAGATCACCGATGTGCCCGAGAACTTTCACTCCCAGTCTCTTGGATACTATCCATCAGTCTCAATTTATATTGACAAGCCTGAAAGGTGCTCCATCAGTTTCGTATCCACACTGTGCGCAGTTCAAGTCATTAAGTCATTTTTCTACGATAGAATTCATACTTCTGTGTGTATGTGCTTTGCAGTGTTCAACGGTTACTTACTACTAAGGCCTACTATTATAACTTATCCTGTGTGATACTGATCGTCTCCCAGTCGTTCATCCGAATACAAAATACGGAATATTAAGACCATCTCATCGGAACTCCAACTGAAATCCTCACTCAAAAGTATACCCCCAAAAAGAGTCAAGTTAACGAACTGTCCCAACACATCGCTATAACCAAGCCAGCCAACACAGGGATTTACGTGCATATCAGATCAAATCATTTGATTCCATCGTCTCGGTATTTTGACCATCATGGTCCATGATCGATAACACGTGGCTGTTGACAAACTTCTCAGTAAACGTCACAACATTTGAAAGAGAAGACAGGTCTGGGAACTGACATGCGTCGGTGAGTGCGAATGGACAAGTTGAAGATACAATATTTTCCCAGCAGATCGTGCTATCACGAAAACCGTTCAATCTGAAATAATCTAAATCCCTGAACTTCTACTGAACACTTAAATCACGCTCAGCACAGGAGCCGGAATACAAATTCCGGTGCAGACGAAAATAAGCACTGTTGATGTGCTCGAATAAGAACGAAATTCGAGTCTAATGCTTCATCTCGAGGTAGGCCAGCCGATACGCCTATCTGAAGGCGAGGGTTGCAATCACGTGTGGATGGGGTTCAGTCTGCAAACTTTTTCACCGAATGTTGAATACTAAAAGGCTGCATTTACAGATGAAACTGATTTACAAATTATCAAAAGATTGACTGAGACATAACAATTTTCCCATAGAAACTGAGACCTCTCATGTTGTTTTCAGGTTCATCGCACTATACGTGGATGACGACGAGACGTTTTATAACCATGTCGCCAAAATGTTAATCGCCGTATGGCAATTTTCAGTTTGTGGCCTTGTTATTGAGCCAAATCTGCTCCACTTCAGTATGTCATTTTCTTCTATTTCAATCAATATTCTGATTGCTGGTTAATACAGCATGCTGTGCTATCGAGGTCGACATAGACAACTATTTGAAAATGTATGTTAAACTGTGCCCAAAACATTTCCCTTGTCCTGATAAACGGCTTGTACAGAATATGAAAGCTTTTTTTCAGGACGGCACAAAACATTTAGCTAAGCGTTTACGACGTGTGTACTGATCGAACTGGGCCTATATATGGGCGTAACATGTAGGCTGTAAAAATTGCGTTTGTTCACAAAGTGATACATGCGACCGTACAGACTACTTCTGATTGTGGTTGAGAATCATTATTTTCATTTAACCGAAAAAAATATCGCAGCTATCGACCCTCCGATGGCTAGTTTCTACGAGGTGCGTTTGCGCTGCAGTATCGATTTTAGGTAGTAGGATGATTTATCTGTGAACTGGACTGACCGGAAAAATACGATGTGGACTGGCGTCCGGAAGTACAATGAGCAACAGTTGTGCAGGTGTGGACTGAAATGTGCGGTACGCAGAGGAATTAAAGATGTTGTGACTGTGTGACGTAGCGGTCGACAATGAGCTAATCACCTCAGATTGTTCGGTCAGCTGCGTATCGGACAACGATCGCCGTTGCTTGTTGAACCATTCGCTCATTTTCGAAAAAATCTGGATCAAACTGGCTTTCTACCTTTTCTTTTCTTCAGCTTTATTGGTGCGCTGCACTTTGAGGGTTTTGTTTGTTTTTCGGTACAAATTTATGTCCTTGCTTTTCTTCCTTCCCTTTCGATAATAAGTGTCTCTATACTGAACCACTCTCTGGCCTAATTGATTAAGTCTTCAATGTCGCACGCAATATCATCTCACCTTGTTTTAAGACATGTAGTTTGGAATCGCTGAACTTGTCGGCACTAGTTGCAGACGGCTATCATTTCCTGTTTGGTATGAAGGGAGATGGCAATCATTGTTTGCTCATCAATGAAAAACTGGGACAATATGCTCTAATAGTTGGTTCAATTCATTTTGAGTTATATACTTCAGCATCTCTCAACCGGACTAAAATATATTCTCTGATGAAGGTGAACTGTATGAGGATCTCGGAGAGGAACCCAACGTTGACTACACCAGCCCATATGAAGTAATCCTGTGCTCTAAAGAGATTATCAAATGACTTCAATCATTATGTTAATACATGCTACATTAATGTGTAGACTTTCCATCTGAAATCGACAATATTCTAAAAAAAAAATCTTAGTAATGTAACGACAATAACGGTGCTATTGGTTTCCCTCAACTAATGGTCGCCTCCAAACAAAGACCACCTTTTCCTGTATCGCGGGAGGTGGTTAATGTAGCAGTACCAGTTGCTGTCTGTTTTATTTTGGTTAATGAGTCCTTTTTGCCACGATTCCTCATTGATTAGTCTGGGATATTC
>LUCH01000236.1:134084-178585 GCA_013368495.1 Paragonimus heterotremus | reverse complement strand
ATATCAATCACGGATGATATCTCGTTGCCATAGTACTCAAACTTTTCGCCTCTTTATAAAAAAACTGGTAACATTGTGTTCAGCAAAATAACTCCCCTGATTCCGTTGGTCGTTCTCAGCTCAAATCAGAAGACGGATGGCGAAAGTCACTTTGTTCCGATCGAACCGTAGCTGTAAGGACCGAAGATTGCACGGAATCTACTAATACTTTAGAAGTTGACGGTCGAGGTTACCAGGTAGCCACTGAACGCAACAGGTTAGCTGCTGTGTAGGTACAAAAATAGTGTAGATTACCGTGAGACTGTTCCAAGCATTTTCGTCCATCTTGGTTGTTCCTGGTCTAAGAGTGGACATGGGGTTCCGTAACAACAGTGTCGTGACGTGCTGATTGCGTATCTGCAATGGTTGTTTACAAGGAATGGACCATATACTGACGGTAACTTGGATGACAGTTTATTTTAGTTGAAATCCCGTATACGTCATCAGAACGGAATGAAACCTTCGTTCTCGAATCACAGACTACGTACCACAGTGACTCGTAACAGACTTATCTGGAATCGCAAATTTCGTCATTACCTAACACTCGCAACAGAGTGGTCACATGGTGGATGTCGTTGAGGCATTCAGGATTATTGGCCATGCGAAAAACAGCAAGCGATTGTCTTTCTGAAGACAGTCAAAGTCAAGTATAAGAACCGCTTGTGTACAAACACAATGGACGCGTATTATGGTAGCTTGAATAAAGCATGCGAACGGTCTCTTACGTTCCCCTTCTTTCTTTAGAGTCTGAACTCTTCCACTGGCTCTCTGTTTGGAAACAGTAACTGATCTGACATTACGACTTTTTGACTTATATCGGTATAACAAAGCAACCTTTTCCCGTAACAAATTTGGACAGAGAAATCAGAAACAGTTTTTTACACAGTGTATCTCTCGACCGCACTTCGCTGCATCTCATCAGATAAATACTGCAGTCTGTGGGTTTATATTAGCAAAGTTCAATGGACATTGTGAAGCTAAACAACAAAACCAACAAACACGCACACACACGCATCCACAATACCATAATACTGCGCTCAAGTTGGAATATAGCAAGTTTCAAGGAACCAACGTCATCGATCGCCCGTCATCTGTTGACTTCTCGACCCCAATTGAACCTGGAGAAGGCGTTTCGGATGCGTTACGCAACAAAAAATCGAAGACTTCTTCGGTTCGCGGAGTCAGTAGCAATTAGCAAGTGGAAACCATCCCTCTGCGTACAGAAACACTTGTTCATCAGTACCAGATTGCCTTGGTAACTGATGTATCTGTGTATGGTTACCTGTTTTGTTGTTTAGCTTCACAGTGCCCATTGGACTTTGCTATATAAACGCATAGACTGCAGTATGTACCTTATGAGATGCAGCGAAATGTGCTCGTGAGATACGTTATGTAAAAAACTGCTTCCGACTTCTCTGTTCAAATTTGTGATGGGAAAAGGTTGCTTTGCTTTACTTATAGACAGCATTTTAATGTTCTTGCTGATCTACTGTCTGGCTAACCAGCATTGGCTGGCTGAACTGCGTAGGCTCTCATTCACACGTCTCATGGTCTTATTCATTTGGGGTTACATTCGTTACGAAAACACAGGAGGTGAATGTTATGCGCAGTCAGTTATTTGCTTCACACACTATCCGGTGGCTGTTGTGATAACGATATTTGACGCTATCGGAAAGGGATGTATATTCAACACGTATTTACTGACAAAACAATATTCTACCTCAATGGATTGGTACAGAAAATTCATTTTGGGCAGAACAATAACTCTACCGGTTCGCTCAAATCTGACGTTAATATAGGTAGAAGGATTTGGTTTGAGTGGGTCTTGTTCCGACATGGAATAATGGATCCTTCATCTCGATAGAAAAGGGTACGAATACCACCTTACTCTCCACAAACATTAAAAGACTACAGAACAATTCTATCGCAGAATGTTTTATCAGAACGTTTTACCAATGCTTGAACAACTGACAGTACTTGAATATGTTTGGTCTCAACAGGCGCATCACCATGCTGTGCTCCATGTTTACGAGAATATCTGAATGAACGCTCAACGATGGATCAGTCGCGGTAGACTAATGCAGTTGCCTCAACGATCGGCAGATATTATTCCAGCGGATTTTTCCTTTGGATCTAACTTGAACACAAGGTCAACAATGAAGGTCCGTAAACCTTGCAGGAACACGAACCGCTCATAACTTTTGAATACAATCCTACCTCCAATACTACTATTTTGCAAAGTGTGCTGCCCTTATGCATGAGGAGAATGTTTTCATGTAAGCAAAACCACAGGCAACAATTCCAGCAGCTCTAGCGAATATCCGATTTCCTTTCATATTCGCATGACGATAATGTTCACCTGTCGGTAGAGCAGTATTTCTTGTATACATAGTGCATTCAATTGGCCCTGATTAAATTACGGAATCAGAGCAACCATACTGCCGAATACTGTCACACTATGGTGACGTTTCGGTTCGTATGGAGTGGAATACTATGGAGCAGGAGGCGTTCGGTTTTGCAACTTTCTGCAATGTGGATAATATGAAATTCAATTTGTGACATTAAAATCAAGTGTACATCAAACTACTAGTATCCAGTACTACCATAATGTTTAATCATTATAGTGTCAGAGAAATTTCAGTATCGTTAGTTGATTGCACTAAAGGGAGACACTGCATCCTTGATCGCACTTCACTGGTGTGATCAGGATCCAACATATTCCGTCCACTCAAATTTGCGCATGACATTTTTCAGGACAAGCATGTTTCTAGAGAACAAAGCAGCTCATTCTGGACAATGTTTTTGAAAAGGCTGTCCAGGCCGATCCACTAATATAAAAAGTTCACCTACCACGGCACCAATTTACGGTTGAAGCAGAAGAAAATGACATACTGAAGTGGAGCAGATTTGGCTCAATAACAAGGCCACAAACTGAAAATTGCCATACGGCGATTAACATTTTGGCGACATGGTTATAAAACGTCTCGTCGTCATCCACGTATAGTGCGATGAACCTGAAAACAACATGAGAGGTCTCAGTTTCTATGGGAAAATTGTTATGTCTCAGTCAATCTTTTGATAATTTGTAAATCAGTTTCATCTGTAAATGCAGCCTTTTAGTATTCAACATTCGGTGAAAAAGTTTGCAGACTGAACCCCATCCACACGTGATTGCAACCCTCGCCTTCAGATAGGCGTATCGGCTGGCCTACCTCGAGATGAAGCATTAGACTCGAATTTCGTTCTTATTCGAGCACATCAACAGTGCTTATTTTCGTCTGCACCGGAATTTGTATTCCGGCTCCTGTGCTGAGCGTGATTTAAGTGTTCAGTAGAAGTTCAGGGATTTAGATTATTTCAGATTGAACGGTTTTCGTGATAGCACGATCTGCTGGGAAAATATTGTATCTTCAACTTGTCCATTCGCACTCACCGACGCATGTCAGTTCCCAGACCTGTCTTCTCTTTCAAATGTTGTGACGTTTACTGAGAAGTTTGTCAACAGCCACGTGTTATCGATCATGGACCATGATGGTCAAAATACCGAGACGATGGAATCAAATGATTTGATCTGATATGCACGTAAATCCCTGTGTTGGCTGGCTTGGTTATAGCGATGTGTTGGGACAGTTCGTTAACTTGACTCTTTTTGGGGGTATATTTTTGAGTGAGGATTTCAGTTGGAGTTCCGATGAGATGGTTTTAATATTCCGTATTTTGTATCCGAATGAGCAATTTTCAGACGTTCGTTAACACAACTGTCATTGTTTGTCTTTCACACATCCTTGTTCACGTTTGCGCCTGAGTTGACTATGACCCATTTCATCAGCGGACCACCTACAATCGATCGCCTTCTGTGCTACATCCATATTCAACTCCTCTTGGTGACGCTTCCTGCTATCATATCCTTCGCGTTCGCTTTTTTATAGCTGCGGCTCACTGTCCTCTGTTCATCTGCTCATCACACATTTTTCGTTCCTCGTACTGTTCATTTCAATTTGTTTTAAGCTGCTGGTTGTGCAGGTCCTCTTAGGTTTCAGCCACCCAATAGAGTCGTATTCCTTAACGTTATATGAACAGTTGCTTTCGGACAAAGGATTTAATGTAGTGTAATGCAGTTTGCAGTCAATATGCTGCAGAAGCCCTTCGCACTATTTTCCAGGCCAGAGCGATGCAAACTCTTTCGAACACCTGACTTCCTTGTACGGTACTCATCGGAAGTGATGAAGAATTGCTGAGCTGTTTATTCAGATCCTTCTGCCTGCCTTGCCGTTTCTTGAGAGTCAAGCTTCACCTTCCCGAATGTTAAAATAATGCCTCCTCGTACTCCGTAAGCTTTGCTGTTCTGAACATATTGTGGTCAGAAAATCGTTAATTTAAGGACGATCCTTGTCGTCTAATTTGAACGTTGTCGCACTGCCTCTCATCCGGAATTCCGGTTCACATTGCAGTAAGGGTTTTCTCTAAACCTCCTGTACACTTTTGCTTGGTTCTGTTGATTCGTTTTCTGTCACGGATTTCCTTTATTGTCTCTCATCGGTTAGATCGATTTCGCTTGATGTCCGTGATCCATCTGTTTTAAGCTTGGATCATATCCCGCATGTCGAAATAATCGCGCCTCCTGCTTGATCACTCATCACAATATGTCAAAATCCAAGACGAGCTTTCCCTATGTCAAAATCACTTTCAATAGACAATTAAACAGCGCTTCAACGTTATTCAACCAGTAGGTTTGCTTAAAGTGAACGTCGATAAGTGGTGGGCACATTTTATTTTTGAGCATCATAATCCATTCTGAGTTGAGGTTTTCTGTTGTAAAATTGATCAACTTTGAGCTGGTCCGACTACTAACCGATATTACACTGCAAATTGTTTTATTTTTACATGTGTGCAAAGTTTATCTGTTATCTTCGTGAGTAACCGAAACCTGTAAATAAAACCGAATATTTCTGTATAATTACGTGACAGAATATAGGTCAAAACTGAATTGGGGATCCAAAATAGCATCTGTCAGCAAATGTAACCAATTCTAAGAGCATGGTGTACAAATGACCAACATAGGCATTTTCGTACAAGTTCCGATGCAAGCTGTGGCGTCACTCCATTTTTACCCAGTTTAATTGTTCTTACTCGTTTTTGAAGTTTCCTTCTGTCACAACGAGACTGGAACTTGACGCGGTGTGACCGCTTGCACATCTCAATGACCTTTTGGGTCAAACTGGACGGTGTGGTGATCACACCGACAGATTCACTCATGCCAGACAGACCAATAAATAGAGGTCTGACAAACCGCAGTCTCCAAGTTGAAGGATAGGAGAAGACTTGCATCTTTTTGCGGATAAAGTACTGGTTTTGGTACACCACCACCCACCTGCTGCCTTGCGGTACAAGCTTTTGAACTAAAGACTTTGGTTGAGAACCCTAGTCGTTCTCCTGACTAGATCTCGGCGTCCTGGCAGTCGCAGCCCACACACAAACATGAATACCTACAACACCAATAATTTCATACGGCTTCAGCCCTCTCGCAGTATAAATCGGGTCATCCTATCTGCTGAATACAACAGGGTAGATAGATGAAAACACGTCACTGTCGATCCCTCACTGTTCTGTCAACATTGGCTCGCAGGACTTACTCGACCGCCCATTTCTATCACTTATTTCATAAGTCCCACAACAGATGTAAGCTAATCATAGTAACACTGTGTTAACAGATCCCACAATTTACCATTTAGTCCCAGACCTTCTTCATTCCTTGCTTACACCCAGAATATCAATTAATATGGGTGCTTTCAACGTTCGTACTCTAAAACAGATATGTCAACAGGCCGCTCTCACACGAACGTTAGACTCATTGCATGTCGATGTCTGTTGTGTTTTGGAGACTAGAATCCAGAACAGTCGTCAAAGTATGGAACTAATTGCAACCGCACTGTCTACCCGATACCGGTTATACACTTCGGGGGACTCCACGGCATGCGCTACCAATCAGGCTGAGGTAGGTACAATCCTCACCACGACTGCCACAGCCGCATTGGTACATTGGATTCCTGTTAACAGTAAACTTTGTGCCGTCCGCTTGGCAGGTTTCTGTTAAGTCCAGCTCTAGACACAAAACCTTGAGAAATATTTTCATTGTGTCGGTTTACGCTCCTACTGATTGTGGTGACGTCGGTGTCAAGGACGCCTTTTGTTAGGATCTGACCCCTCTCTTTCGGTCGACACATAGTTCTGATATAGTCGTTCTGGCCTGAGATGTGAATGCCTAGGTCGGACGCCTTGGTTGGGCTGAGTCTCGTTTAGGTGGTAGGTTTGGTATAGCATTACATCGCTCGGATGATGTCGTGCGACAGTTACGGCTGTGAGCTTACCATAAGCTAGTTTTATGCATCGTACGCGTCATCGTTATACTTGGTGACCATCTTCTACGAATCAGGCCTGGTCTCAGATAGACTACATAGCTGTTAGTTATAGGTGACGTGGTTCGATTCAGGACTGTCGTTCTTATCAGAGCACATACTTGGAATCGTACTGTGCGTTGGTATGTTGTCGTTCCGTCTTTATTTTTGTTAGGCAGCGACTGACTGTTGAGAAATTGGCTATACCGTCGGTCAATCATAAGTACCAAACCAGCTTAGAAGCTGCCTCAGTAGTTCACACCCCCACCCCCAAGATCTTAGTAGCTTCTAGGTCCAAATCTCACAGGCCACTCATGAAGTTGGTACTGTAGCATGTGGATCTCGGAGATTTCCGTAGAGTGGTTAGAAACCAGATGGAACATTCCTTCTGGCAGTTCACATTATAAGTCTAGAAGAGATATCCGTAGGAAACTGAAACGCAGTCTAAAGGCTGATCTTGAGGTTTGGTTCATAGAGAAAGTTAAGGAAATGAAGACCACCTTTGCTTCAGCGGACCCCGACAATCTCTAAGCTTATACGTGCTACTGGTCCCAGGT
The DNA here is from genome assembly GCA_013368495.1 of Paragonimus heterotremus. Classification (NCBI taxonomy): domain Eukaryota; kingdom Metazoa; phylum Platyhelminthes; class Trematoda; order Plagiorchiida; family Troglotrematidae; genus Paragonimus; species Paragonimus heterotremus. Next base: position 171,594 of record LUCH01000236.1, on the reverse strand, counting down.
GACCATCTGTCAGCAGTGTTGTCAGCGAGGCAGATGGCACACTCATCTCCAGTAAGTCCAGAGGGATAAAGTGGTAAGCGGAACATTTTTAGAGTCAAGTTAGCTGACTATCTATTGTGTTGCCGCCACAGGTTGATAATGTAGCACCCTGGTCGGTAGATTTGGAACCACCCACGGAGACTGAGGTTCGCAGTTGCATTTCAGCTCTCAAACGTAATACGGCTGCTGACCCAGATGATCTCATACCGGCACTCACCAGAGAAGTTAGTCATACTTTATTGTGGGCTTTGACTCAGTTGTCTCAACTTGTGTGAACAATGGAGACCATCCCTCTGTGCTAGAGTCACCCGACAATTGTTCCCATGTTCACAAAAGGCATCCACGACTCTTACGGAAACCATAGGGGAATTAGTTTGACCCCAGTCATTACTAGGGTTCTGGTATTCATTATGCCTCATTGATTCAAGGCAGCTCGGAAAGTAAACATTAGGGAAGAACAGGCAGGATTTCACCATGGGCGAGGATGTATAGATCACCAAATCGCCAAATTCTGAAGCTGCGTCATATATACCACCAGCTAACAATCGCCGTATTCCTCGACTATAAAGGTGCTTTCAATTTGGTGAGTGGATCTACACTTTTAGAGTAGCCTAAACGCAGAGGTGTACCGACTAAGTATGTGGACATACTGTCGGCACTTTATTCCCATACTTCAGCTCAGGTTAGGGTTTACGGTGAACTGTCTGACAGTTTCAACACCATGAGCGGCGTACGTCAAAGCTGTCCCCTTTCATCATTGTTGTGCAATTTTGTCATAGAAAAAATAACGCAAGACTGTCTCCAGCACTCACAGGATGTCAGAGTAGACCTCTATCTGGTGGAAGACTGACTGATCTTGGTCATACTGTTGACAAATGATTACTGTTTGACAATTTCGAAAGAGCACAGACAATGCTAGATGCTATTTCGCGTTTTGCTAAGTCCGTCGGATTGAGGTTTGCAGCCTCAAAGTGCTTCTGCGAGATTGTTGTGATTACGTAGATTTAATATTGGATAATGAAGTTATGAAGGTTATTGACCGGTTTGTATATCTGGGAAGCTGCATCAGCATCGGCAGCGGAGGTGTAAGGAGTGAAACAGAAGCGCGTACTCACAAGGCCAGGGCGGTGTTCGCCAATCTGGGGCACCTCTGGCGGCAGAGAGGTATCTCTCTGAAGCTTAAGGGTCGCGTATATCAGATGACAGTGAGATCTGTATTACTTTGCGGCAACGAAACATGACCGTTCAGAGTAGAAGACGTAAACCGTCTTCAGGTGACTGACCACAGACGTCTGCGTTCGATCGCTGGTATCGGGTGGCACCGTCGAGTAAGCAACGAGGATGTTAGGAAGCTGATATTCGGTAGTAATTGCCAAACGAGTTCTTTTGTTCAGCCCTTAGATTTCCACAGAATTAGATGGTTTGGTCATGTACTAACGATGAAAGTTAGTCGCTTGCCACAGCGAACGCTGTTTGCCGACACCACGGCCGACTGGCGTAGGGTGCGAGGTGGACAGATGATGATCTGGCGTAGACAAATTTAATCGTTTACGAAGGGGTTGGTCATTGTAGAACAGTTTCGTCTTCCGGAGTGGGTACCTCGTGACTCCCAGAATCGGTGACTGGAGACGTTAGGTGAGATGGCGGCTAACCGAGCTCAGTGGCGTGAATGTTTTCGTTGTTTATCCGAGTTGTCTGTGAAGTGAGTGCATTTAATGACGTGGGGCAGTGAAAGCCGTGCAGAATTTGTCTTGCTGTTGACGGCTTATTTTCACTTGCAGATTGGTTGTTTGTTTGCAAGGTGTAGGCACCTTGATTATGAATATCTGAACACAAATGAGGCTACTGTTAGTAGTTAGGTGCCTTTTCCTCTCCTTTTTTTCTTCTGTCTTCTTGTACAAGGTTTGCTTTTTTCTTCATGGTTGTGTGGCAGTTAAGCATCAGTGTAAACCACTGTTGTATTGCTGTCTTTGGTTATGTGAAGGTCTGTCAATCTGCTTCATTAGGTTACACCTGCTTGAGAAGATGACTTGTGCTGTTGTTTGTACATAGTTAACCTGGGGGTAGTCGCCCGTTCTGCTGCTGTTATTTTTCGGTTATCTAATTCATTGGGCACATTCTCATCGCCAGTGCCATTGTTCTGGGTAACTCTTTGCTCTTATCTATATCCAACGAATAAATCTTTCCAGTTGTTGCATATTTTGAGATTTATTGAGATCACTCTATGCCCACTCTGCAAGCAGGGTGAGAGTTCGTGGACAACTGTCTCGGGCGTTCATCACGTCTAGTGGTGTTCGTCAGGAGTTTCCGATTTCCCTCTTCCTGTTCAGTTTTGTCACGGACGACATTCTGGAGGGTGCGCTTCGGGAATCCAGTGGGCTTGGTGTTGAGCTTCTTCCTGGCGCCAGATTGACCGATCTGGAGTATGTGGACGACATTGTTTTACTTAGCCCCTCTGCCGAAGACATGCAGATCGTGCTGGACAGGTTGAGCGACCGTGTTGGTTTGTATGGACTGTGCTTTGCACTTTCAGAGTGCAAAGTGCTGCTTCATGACTGGGACATTCCCACTCCTACTTTCTTTATTGCAGGCAATCCGCTTGAGATTGTGGACAGTTTCACCTATTTCGGTAGCACTATCTCGTCAGCGTGTAACATTGCTGATGAGATATCAGAGAGGATAGCAAAGGCACGAGTTGCTTTCGCCAGACTGTGTCATCTGTGATGTCGAGAAGACGTCCGGTTGTCGCTGAAAGGAAAGGTATATAATGCTTGTGTGCGCTCCATTTTACTCTGCGGTTCGAAAACGTGGAATCGCAGACAGTATATTCCACAACACAGAATGAGTAATGAAAGAAGGCAGATGAGAACATTCAGGATAGAAGAAATTTTCCAAACAGGGGTGTTGTTGGCTATAATTCTGTGCTGTCTATTAGATATGGCAGATCCCTCGGTCTTCAGCTTACCGAGCAAACTTCTATATTATATCTTTTGGTTGTGCCCCATTCTTTACAGCTGACACGGGGTTCTCTGTGTAACATTCCACGAATTGTACTGTGTGGTTGTAAGTTGAGGATATGGCAAATTAATGGGATGGTCGATAACCGAAAATCGGTTTGGGCGCACTGATATTGATATTGTCTGATGATCCATTGGTTAACTTCCTCGTTGGTCATTTCACCTTAAAAAGGGCAAGCAACGATTATCAAAGATGGATAACGGGCGAATTTTATGTGCTCAAATTGGTCGACTTTTGCAAATGTGTGACTGAACAGAACTTATTAGTGCGGAGTACGCCCTCCTTCCCCGTCTTTCCGTTGGTACCACCGATGTTGATTACCAGACGTTATTCTAGCCCGCGGTACGCAACTGCTGATCGCTTTGTGCACTCCTTCGTTAACATGTGTAATCCCGCAAATATTATCCGTCAACTGTAGCGTGCTATAAGCTCCTGTCTGTGTTGAAATGATACGTTTGGTTTTTGGTAATCAAAGCACATTCCGTGTCGATGACTGACTATCGCTAACATGTTGAAAGTTGTTTCGAACCCTATGAGTCGTTAGAAAGTAGGGTGATGCCCACGGCATCATCCAACTCAACGTTTATGAACATCTGATATACGCTTTTTACGGTGTCCTAGCAGTTCTGTTTCTCACACCGTTTTAGAGAGAATTTGAATACTGTGATTTTATTCTCTTCTCTTGTCGTTATTAGTCAAGCCCAATTTTTTTTACTCCTTTTCGTCACTGTAGCTGGAAGTCATCCCTTTGAACTATATTACTTTCGCTGAGAAATGCATGCAAATTGCCGTGGATACGTACTTGGCTGTGAACCACTGGAGCAGTGTTGGTTGCAAAATCAACATGCTGGGATCCATTATCAAAGTAAGCATCACTTTTAAATTAAAGTTTTTTAACTCACATTCGTTTTGCACTGTATGGTGTGATATGTCAGATATAGAAGCTGGACGACAGTGTCCGGTCGCTTAAATCTGACTAGCAAAGACGGTCCGAGTAATCCGTTTCCGAATATCCGAAGTAGTGACTGTCCAAACTCGCAATCGTTTAATTGCCGACTCTGTTCATCATCGATAGTGTATGGAGTTTTCAAGTCTGCTATTTCCGCTTATGTCAGGGAAGTTGCCAGTTTCCCGAAAACATTGTGTGACCAGAAGACTAACACTTGTGAGTGACCTTTACCTTTGCCATGGTCATGCACTGCTCAGGTTCTCACGATCGACCTAAGCATCGTGATAACTGTTGTTGTCATCCCGACTACATGCCTAGACTGTACTGTCTAGACTTTTGTCAGGTCCATTCCCTTTGACCTTGCTTGTTGCTAGTCGCAAACCCTGTAAATACGAACGGGTTTGTGACCATGTTGTCTTCGGGCTAAGCGATATAAAGAAGCTCTGTTTGAAGGCCAGTCTTTTTTCTCTGTGCTCGTAGGCCGTACAACCAGCTATAACAGCCTTATATGGGACTATTATCCCTGTTAATACAACAGTTTTTCACTGTTTCTGCGAGAATCACACCACTCTCAATGGATTGGCCGACAGCCAATATGACGTTCGAAAAATTCATTCTCTGTACCCTGGTGTCGTTTAGACATTGAGTCGTCGGGACGTCTGGTCATGGGTTATGTGGACACTACCAAATGGCCCGCATTAACTGGGTCACTGTTCAAAGTTAACAGAAAATTTTTCTGTCACAAATGTCACCAGTCCTTGCAGTACGCCCCCCAATATGGTTGAAAACCAATTAAGTGGACACACTAAATGTACTGTTCACTCATGAGCTCACAAGTGCTGAACCGATTTAATTGAGACGAAAGTGCCGCTTTTCAGTCGGTGTGGAAAGCGCCTGTGTTTATTGTCTGTACCAACCCTGGTGAATCACTTGGTGATCCAACAGAAATCTTATTGGAAACAGGCCATGTATGTATTGTAGATGATGCAGCGTAGGGAAGTTCCTGAGAGACAAAACCAAAAGGTGTAGTGTGTTAGCGTTGATGTACCAAAGCTTATTATAATTTGATGTGACAAGTATTTGTAAATTAAAATTTGGATGTGGCTCTATTGTTTGCGTAGATTTGAGAAGAACTGTTGAAGAGAACGGTTATCTATCTCAGTAGGTTGGCAGTTCTGATAGTTTTTTGTAGTGACACGCTAAAAGCGAAGTGATCTACCTTCTTCAAGGGAATGATGCAATCAGTGGCTTAATTGAAACAGAAAAATAGATGCTTGCCAAACGTACTCATCCAAACTGCTGCCTCGTCACATGATACTGTCTGTTGAGCTGAATTCGCCAACTGAGGGGAATAAGCGATTGTATTTGTTAACGGTCGGATGCAAACAACCCCTGCCCAACGTGTCAGATGCTATCGTGAGATATTTTTCCAGATAAACAGAACGCAGGGGCAACAAATTCAGCTATTTCAAGAGATTTACAGCTGCTAAAACTTTTTGTCACATCCATATATGTGGAGACTGAGAAAATGGTCATCCTTTCTTGTTCTAAGTAGTGATATATCGTGGTAGTTCCACCCTTAGCTACCTCCGAAGCCTCACACCAAGCATGCACATATTTGACACTTTGTACTAACAAAACAAGTGATAAACGTTGTACGCTCTATCATCAAACAGAAAATGAAGAGAATTTAGACTGTGAACTCCAACCATACATACTATGTATTTGGAGCTGTTGCGTTCTTCTCTTCACAGTTAGTCATTATCCTCATTACGTGATATGTATTTCAACAGTCTGACATCCTATATGTTATTGGTTAAGGCATTTCGAATGGTTCCGCTATGTGGTTTCGGTAGCCTTACATGGCCTGTAGTCCTCGCATGTGGGACGTTCTAATGACATGACGGTCCAGTGCACAAGTTGTCAACCATAAACTGCACTTACACCTGCCTCTGTGTTTGAACTCATGTAGTGGCTCACATCTTATATTCTACTTCTTCTAATCTAACCTCTTCAATATTTGTTTATCTCCTCAAGTTAGTTCATGCCATTGAAGAGTCTCTCTGCTTGTTGTCTCCCAGTGATAAGAGTTTCACTTTCACACCAACTTACCATCTTGCTTGCCAGCTTCCACCGTCTGGACCACAAACGCCTTAACGCACGTGCACCCTGGTCTTATTCCTTCGACATTCTACGAACCATGTGAATGAATCCTCAGGTGGTATATCGTAAACCATGTGTCGTGATGTATATGCGTAGGTGTTCTCAGGCTTCTGTCATTGTGAAGGGTTTTTCCGGAAACGGGTGCCTTCAGGGATTGTATATAAGCTAAAAATATTTTTTGTGCTTTTGTAATGTATATAACGGTTATCCAACGACGTAATCTGTCACTTGCAAGCGTGGCCAAAAGAATACTACTACATTATCCAGTAACGAAATCCTAACTTCTGATGGACCACCCATAAAGTACAAAGTAATCCAAATGCAACAAAGCAAGTCAGAACATTTTAACGAGTTCATTAGAACGTGTACATACAGGAATTGCCGTGACCTGATCTGACGATCACCACTCTGGGACAGTCCTGGAAGTGTTAACAAAGGAACACAATTTGTCAGTAAGGTTGTGGATACTTTTTTCGAACCAACTACGAACTCCTTAACGGCTTTCCGAATCCGATTGGATTATTTCACGCAACGGATACTCAGATTTCTCGAAAGTATTATTCCTTTTCGTTTGGCCAACTCAACCTTTTTTCCTTCCAGGATTCTTACTTGCTTTTTTACATTTTCAGACGTTACATAAGCCAATGGCGCTCAAGTATGCCTGTATCTCGCAATCTACATGGCTATTGGCTAGCCGTTGCTTCTTTCAAGTGGTTGTTACTGCTGTACCACTGATAACCACGGAGAAGTGCAAAAAACCTGCTACCGGCCTGTTTAAACAGCAATCCAACAATGCAGATGGTACGTAGTTTTTCCACTCTTCCACCCACCCCCTCGATTGTATATCCAGATAATTCTCTTTTACCAGACGTAAATGTGCTATGCCTAGCCTTTGTCGTACGAAAGTGAAGCCCAAACCGCGCCGGGTTTTGTTAGACTATTGTACTGCGCTATCTCTGATATCGGTGCGGTGCCAGACGTTCACGATGTTCAGTCTCATTGAAGACCTCTGGCTAATGGACGGTGATAACAGTGGGCTTGAGGATCAGTAGTGACGTATGTGTAGAGCATATGCGGGACCGCTTGTGTTAACTGACTAACATTGAGAGTAAAGGGAATCAAATGTGATTCTAATGGATTGAACTTGAAGTCACTTCATTCGTGTCTGGTAACACAAATATGGACCAAGTATTCAAACAGCTTGGGCGTCGTGTTTAGCATGTTATTAATAAATGGATTGAGAATAACACTCAGAGTGTGATTCCGATTACAGCACTCCTGAGGAAGGCCACCCGAGGTGGTTGAAACGTAAAGTATTACAACTTGCTCATAACATTGTGTTGTTCTCAAATCCATTTATCATGGACCAAGTATCTTACAACAATCTTCTCGCACGAATTAGTCGTGTATGTTATGTCTTTGATGGTTTTGACTTACATCAGTTTTGCGTATGTGTGTGAGTTTAACCTTCATTCACCTAGTGTACATAAAGGAACTGTTTTTTTTTATTGTGTGCATCGTTTACGTGGCCCTTAATGGATATGCATCTCCATCCATTTCTCACTCATCCCTTCACTAGTTCGTATGATTCAACTCACTTTCATCGAGCTGATCATGCTGGTTTACAATGATCGGAGTAGTTGTCTATCGATTATAATATCGAAAACAGACTGATGAATCATGCTTTCGTCTGGGGAAGTTATTTGCAGATGTACGCTTCTAAGAATTTTGAACCAAGCGATGTAATGAGTATGCTTCTTCACAAGCATTTCAAGATATTGATCTCGCCCGTGTATGAACTACTATTCAACCAACTTAAAAAGCCGCTTAACGTTTCATAATCATGTCGTCGGTGGCCTGGTTTACCAGAACTTTCTGAAAGAACGTCTGCTCACAAAAGTGTCCAACTAGAGTCACTTAATTGTTCAGGTTGATATAGCTCGAGTCAAACAATATTAGCCATTTACCTCGATCTAGTCGATCACCTGATCACAGCTCCGAAGGACATTTTTGGTATCACACTGTTTGAGTGATTTTTCAGGATTACGCCGGCACTTTTGGGGCGTAGCGATATATGCTTATGTTTATTTATATATCGCGATTTTTTTAACAGCAATCCTAATAAAGCGTCGGCGCAGCTCTCTTCACAAAAGCTCATTCTATTCGCTATTACTGTGCACAAAGTCCAAAACACTTATCTGTTCATGGCAACTGTTTCATTTGTTGATTTGTTATCCAGCCATGAGGATATGATGTTCACTCAGGCAATCTCGTGGTGACAAGGTGAGCTAGTCTGACAGGTGATCATTCGAAAGATAATTTATATTCTACAAAGGTGAATTAGATGAGAGGGCCACCTACTTTCCATGTCCGGTCCGACTCGACGGATCACCGCCAACTACCTAACGTGTGTTTGATCCGTGCGGAAATGAGGCACTTAGTACCACTCTGTTCGTATTTTACAAGTTTGTATCACGCACCAGGTACTTTAATTTACAACTGTACTCTTATTGTACATGGTGACAAGGATGCACTTAATTTTTTGTGGAGTTAACGTTTAATCGATTAGTCCTGGTGGTTATGTTGCGAAGACAGTTTAAGTTCTCCCAAGTACCCTATTACTGGGCACTGACGTTAACATGGTCAGTGTGTCTATCTAAATCTTTAGCTTCAGTATACTGCTAGGTAGTCAGGAATTTGGTTAGTTTCCAGTTGAACCTCACTCGCACTTGAGCTCAGCCTCCACACTCCTATAGATTTTCTAGCCCGACTCTTTCACGGTTATATGCAAACTATCGGAGTAGCTGTATTTTCTTATTCAGACAGGATAAAACAGAATATTGAAAGTTTATTCGAACAAAGCGGTTTCTGTACATAAATAATTAATGGATAGTAGAATATATGACTCTTAACCAAGTGAATCTTCAGCAAATATCAGTCAATAATGCGGTAGCATATATTGTTAAATGAGACGATACAAAATAAACGAAAAGGGGGTTCATAATATCAATTCAGAGTATGTTATGTGTAAGAATATGAAAAATGTCTGACCAGTATTCAGTGTAATCAATGCATAAGGATTTATATAATGGACCTGTAGTATGATATGTTGGTCAATGGGGTGTAGACACGAAGGCAGCTGAAACTGACGTTTTGCGCGCAATCGCTCGTGGCTTGGTAGTGCAATGGTTCAGATTGTGTGCAAACTAAAACATCGATTAGATCGCTCGGGGCCCAATGCAGCGCAGCGTTGTCACGTAACAAACCAGAAATGTTATTGTTCCCATCCATCCTCTTTTCTGCCCATTTGGAATCTTTTATTTTATTCTTAACTTTTATAGGCTGCGCATTCGGCATTAATCAGTTTGGATAACTGAGGGCATCACAACACGGTCATAAGTTCCGGAGTCAATTCAGTGGTACCTTTTGAATCTTGTTGATGATCTTTTGCAAGTGAGACAGTGGAGGTCATGCTCATTCGTTACAGATTGTTTATCAGACGTAACTACCCTGCTTCAATAACTCAACTGATCAAAGGAACTGACACAACGGTACTGATTGCCAATCCCGATCGGTTGGTTTGGCGGGAGATTAAAACTCGACTGTGGGACGTTAGGCGTATGCTTCAGCATGATGAGTTCAGAACACTGAATATCTTGATCATCACATAGCATAACCCTCATCCGTTTCGTCTGGTAAACAGAGATTGCTGATCTCACTTTTCGTCGACCCTATCCGGAATAGCGTAACCAGTGAGCCTGTCTGCCGATTCACCATCAGCTTTTCAGTGAACGTATGTTCATAATCAACAATTGTAAATTCTTGATATTTGCTTAGTTGTTTTACTTGTAAATACTTTGGCGGATTTAATAATTTGGACGAAATCCAATTACAAAAATATGGTCTTCGGTTAGAGTCTAACTAACGACAGGAACAACATGCCCAAACGCGGGAGGTACTTCACTGGCTGAACTACGAAACAATGCCGGAAGCCAAGAAATTTCACATTTCGACTGTTACCCAACCTTATCACTGATTGATACAGGGTCCACCAAATAATCCAAGGAATCAACTACTCTGGTAGAATTTTTCCAACGTTTCACGTCGGAATACACCAACACCATTGTTGAGTACCCAAATTATAATGATACGTTTATTCTCCTGTTTTCAGTTGCATGGCAGCCAACCGTCTATGTGAATCACTATTGTATCTTTGCGGACCATGATCACCAATGAAGCCTTCACAAATTAGAGTATTTCGATGACTGTCACCGTATAATAATGTCGTATATTTTGGGCGCCAGAAATGAACTGGCGATACAAGCCCCGTTTTTTGACCCAACACAGGCAGTACTTAGTCGTTCTAGAAATTTACTAATGTTTCTTCTTAGAAAGAACAATCGTCCTATCTGTAATGTACCATCAGCGCAAACGGTCAAGCAGATTCCAGCTCTCCCAACCTGTTGTGTTTAGGCTATCGGGAATATTACACCTACTTCATATGTCAGTTAAGACAGACAATATCATATTCGTTCAACAGTTCAAAGATGTATTAAATAACGATAACACGCAACTATTTTCCGTTCTATATCGCTCAGACTATTTAATCAACTGTTGTGTGTGGTTAAATTGAATAGAGCACGTAAAACGTCAAACCTGTTAATCGATGTGGGATCGTAGACATTACTGATGAGTAGTCGGGGATTTGGTTAATTTCAAATTGAACATCACTCACAATTGATCGCAGCTGTCGCATTCCCATAGACTTACCAGTCGGCCCCTTTCGAAAAGAAGCACTAGACTCGAGTTTCGCTCTCAGTGGTAAACACGGTTGCCTCATGAACAGCGTGTCCGTGGTTCAAGTCCCGGCAGTGGCGATGATGTGCACTACTGACGAGCTCTAATGAGAGCGAAACTCGAGTCTAGTGCTTCTGCTGTTCGAAAGGGGCCAACTGGAAAGTCTATGGGAATGCGACAGCTGCGATCAATTGTGTGATGTTCAATTTGAAATCGTAGACATTGTCTGGTTTTTAAATAATTGTCACATGTTCATAACCAACAACAGTAAGCTGTCAGTTGACAGAAAGTTTTACAGTTTTATCGCGACTTTCACAGGCGACCGGATATTGTGTTCCACTCACTTCCAAAAGAATCACGTGACTCGAGTTCCGTCTCTTCGGTTACTCATTCGTTGACAACAACCATGAGTCTGACGAGAATGTATCGGACTCGGACCGCCACTCACCGCAACACTGACGTGAAATCAGTTAGAAGGAAACCACTGAAAAGGTTTTAGAAATTACAAAACAAGGCCCAGTGGAAGAACTAGAAGTAGTGTAAATTCAAATACGCCACCGTACATTGCTATCTCTGATGGCATTTCTAACCGACGATTTGAGTGATCATGAGGACCCCAGCCAGGCAGGCGATTCTTACCCACTTTACTCGATGGAAAAGTCAGTCTTCGTATTCGATGGCCATGTTGTTGCTCGCATACCATGCGGTTTTACCCAACTTTTATGGTCTCAGTATATAATGTCCGGTACGGTAAACGATCAGATGGCATGTGGAGTATGTGATCCAGCTGCCTCAGGCTGTGCAGTGTGATTAGTTGACGGGTTGGTTGCCCATTATGGGCGTTTCAGAATACGCGCCGACGAACGACCGTATTGCTCACGCGATCATTCCACTTGTGGACTCACTGAGGGAGACAACGGTTGTCAAACACAGCAAGTTTGTTGACATCTTCATGGCGAACGGTTGAACCATATAGGAGAGCACAACGTACACTAGGATTATGTACCCTTCCTTTCGGAGGTATCCGGACGTATTTTCGACTATGGATGATGTAGCTTAGCGTATGTTATGTTTGTCGCTTAACAGAATGACAACAGAATAATAAAACAGTTTATTGCAGCAACAACGTCAACACAATCAGGTACAGAGCAGCCAATCCAAAGTAAAGCATTACGCAATCCATGAACAAGGGACGTGTGTTCGATTAGTTCTCACGGTCGATGAGATGGCTAATCCACGTGGTTATCGATCGATCGATAAACATACACACGGCGCGTGTGGAAAAGTCGATGATGCTTCGCGCGGACGCACCCTCTCTTCCTCCGTTAGTTGAAGCTATCCAGTTTGATAACGGTCTACCGGATGACGCTGGAATCGGCTCAGGGGCAAGTTGGCAGGGGACGTTGGCTTGACCATGGATGCATCATGTGATTCATGGGGTGGAGATATCGGAGACTCGACGTTTGCTGAGCTTGATGTCCGCGGGCGCACATGGTCTAGATGGTGTCACACCATTCGCCCGTCCTCCGTTTGACCTTGTATGATTTGTCCGTTAGCACTTATGACGTTAGCAGGTTACCATGTATTTTCAGTGGGTAGGCGCACAAGGACGTATATCTTTAGTATGCATGTCGAAACGATCTTTTATTAGTTTGTGTTCAGCGATTAGCTTTGATTCAGGACCTTCGTAGAGTAAGTCCAGCCGACCACGGAGACGATGACCAAACATGTGTTCGGTGGGACTGCTGCTGGTGGTGGTGATGGTGGTTTCGTTGACAAGATTCTGACAAGCAAATAGAGTGCGATCCAAACGCATTCATGAAGAGCCATTAGGTTGTTTCTTCAACATATTCTTCACAGCACACTCAGTCAGGCCGTTCGAAGCCGGATGATAAGGTGCTGTTGTAACGTGGTTATTTCCATCCGAAACACTGAAGTCTGCACATTGAGCGCTTGTAAACACAGAACCGTTATCGGTCACATTTGTTTCTGGTATATCAAACGGTGCGAGGGTTGTACGTGATTTGATTATTGTACTAGTCGTTGTTGCCATTGGAAGAATGTGAGCATCAGTCCATTTGGAATGGACATCCATGATCAGTAAAATCATCTGACCTTCAAACGGGCCAAAAAAAGTCCGAATGGATTCGCTTCCATGGTGTTTCTGGCCATCTCTAAGAGTGCAGTGGTACCTTGGGGGTTGTATTTTGGTGTTCTTGATATGATTCACATGATCTAACCACTGACACAATGTCACCATCCAGTGTAGGCCACCACACGTAAAAACGGGATAACGATTTCATTTTTACGACGGCTGGATAAGCATTATAGATTTCATCAAGGATGAATGGTCGTAGTCTCTTTGGAATCAGCACAAGTGCTTCCCAAAACAGACATCCATTTTGGAGACTCAATTCGGTCATTCTCGATCGGAAAGGTACAAGTTCGTCAGATGTTTGTTCTGGCCATCCTACACCTACACGTACCGTTTGACAAAGGCTCGCACGGTGTCTGTCAGTTTTCCGTCGTATATCCGTCGACGTAATAAGAGAATGATTGAAGTGTTGAAGTGGATTCTATGGACAGTGTATCTGATAATGGCATCCTAATTAAGGCAGCAGCAACACTACTGAATCGTCCGAGTGTATTGAATTTTATAGTTGTAAGCAGATAAGATGAGAGACCAACGAATCATCCGCGGGGAGGCCATCAATTTTGTTGCTTTTTCCTCACCCAGTAACGAAATAAGGGGCTTGTGGTCCGTAACAATTATGAACCGTCGTCTGAGAAGGTATTGATGAAACCGTTTTGAACCGAATATGATATCCAAGGCTTTCCGATCAATCTGAGTAATTCCTTTCTGCTACGCTTAATTTTCGGGAACAGTAGGAGACACACACAACAGGTGGAAAAGTGGATGACGCATCATACACGTACTTTTGTTATTCTCGCTGATATCTCGTCAACAGTATTGTAAGCTGGTGAGATGGTGCTACCCATGAACTCAAACGGATTGCTTGCAATGAGGAACGTAGAAGTGGAAGTGCTTCAGTCTAGAAGCCTCAATTACCCTCAACCTGCTTGCAATGAACTTACAGTGATGCTGATAGATTCGCATTTTTTCATGGAACTCTTGCGAAGAAAACAGCTCTAGACAACATCATGAGTTACCGAATCGAAGGCAGCCTTCAGTTCTAAAAACACTATGACCATCGGCTGCCTGTAAGGATGTTGGTACTCCATGATCCGTCGCAACGTAACTATGTAATCCCCACACACCGTCGACTGAATGAGCATCCTGCCTGTTCTGCTCGTGTCCGAACTTACTTCCTGGCTGAGCTGACGTAATATAAGGCCAATGAGTAACTTGAACTCACCGGACTGATGCCTTTGTGGTTGTCACATATTTCGGGCCTCCTTTTTTGAAAACGGAGATTACTGTTACTAAACACTAATCACGAGATACCTGTTTCTTTTCCCAAATCGTCTGGAGGAGCTTCGTCAGTTCTGATATCAACTTCTCTCCGCTATCCTTGAAAAGACAAGGAAGGAGGTGATTTGATCCAAGAGCCTTGTCATGCTTTAATAACATAAGCTCCGAGGCCACTTCTGCTTCCAATTGAGGACCGTCTGGAACGTAATAACTGACCACTTGGGTCCCGTCGTTCACATGATCTGGCTGAGGCCAGCTGAACCGTTCTTCAAAATGTACAACTCATCTGTCAAGTCGGTGCGATTGACTGGTGATATGTGAACCATCTTTTTTGCCTATGTTCTCACTTACACCGACTCGACGGCCAGTACAACCAAATATCAGAGGTAATAGCTTTCTACTATTCCCAGGTACAAAGACTCGTTTCATCACTTTCGACTGGTCGACCAAGTGGTCCCCACAGTCCTTGACGTAAACTTTTAGTCAGTTTGCGTTTAACTTCTCGACGATTGTCATTATACTCAGAGCTATATGGAATCGAGCGACGCTTGTTCATAAGGTTTATTGATGTAACAGAAGTGCAATTCTGTCGCAACTGCATAGCTTCTTCTGAGCATGCCGCTTCACAGCAAGTTCACACAATTACAGCGATTTATTCCCAGTGTTTGTTAGGATCATTCACCTGACTCGAACTGGGCAACTTGTTCACAAACGTTTTCTGATAAGTGTTCTTTACACTCTCATCACTCGAATGCCAGTTAAGTACCCTGCATTTACGAGCGTATAACCTCTGGGCAAACGACAGAACAAAACGGGCACGCATAACAACATGGTCGGAGTCCAGATGGTTGCCCCAAAATGCATGACAGTGTTCAACAGAGTGGCGTCACTCGTAGCAGATTGTGACCCAGCTGTGTTCACGGCGTACCGAGCATTATATACTGAGACCACCAACAGTTGGGTGAAACCACATGGTGATCGAACAACAACGTGGTCACGAAATATGAAGGCCCTGACTGCTCCATTGAATAGAGTGGGTAGGTGTCGTCTGCCTGGATGGGATCCTCGTGATCACTCAAACCGCTGGTTAGAGACGCTATCCAAGATGGCGGTGTGTCACAGTCAGCGGCGTACTTGTATCCATACCATTTCTAGTTCTTTCGCTTAGTCTTCTTTCATTAATTCTCAACCTTCTTAGTAACGTTTTCTTCTAGGGTATTCAAAGTCACTGTTGAGGTGAGCGGCGGCCCGAGCCACAGTACCTTTTGGTCGGGTTCATGGCTGTTATGATGATGATGATGATGATGATGATGATGATGATGATGATGATGATGATGATGATGATGATGATGATGATGATGATGATGTGTTCATGGCTGAGAAGCACAGGGTGGTCTCCATACAGCACAGTGCCTCTTCATGTGTTGGGATGCGGTACTCGAAGTATGGAGACCATGGGATGCTCACAGTAGCAAGTCTTTCGCCATTGTCAGTGCGTTGTGCCTAGACATCAAACATACTTCCTAGGCGCCTCTCCTCCGGAGAAGAACGACTAAGTTGAGTATCAGAATCACCGGCTAGTATGATGATGTCTGAGTGTTTGGCCTGCTGACGAAGGTCGACATGGGTGCCGTGGAACGCATCTTTGGTAATATTCGAACAGTTGTCTGTCGGAGCGTACGCTGATATAATGAATATACAACACTTTTCTGATTTGCGTTGACAAACCATAACCGATGTATCAAGTCTGACAGCGCATAACTGTTCACTAAGATCCAATCGAGCAAACATTGCTCTGCTCTGGAATTCATTGCTTGACCACGAGACTCAGTTTCAGTGACACCCGAGACTCTGAGAGAGAAGTGCTTGGATCAACAGCGTTTCGGAGAGTGCGAACATTGAAAGCGCCAATGTTTTTCACTTGTCATGGCTTTAGAAAACAAATATCACCTGAGGGCACAGGAAAAGCAAAAAACTTAGGAGCAAAATATAATGGAAAAGTCGTAATGAATGACTAATGTCACTGTCGGGAGGATGATAACTCCTGGCTCGAGAGACTCCACCCAAAGTTTATGACTTAAAAGTCTGACCTGCGAGACAACAGGATACAGGGTTTTTTTGGGAGGGACCCTGCCGAGAGCCAGTGACTCAGTTGGCAATGACGGGCTTGTCCAGTCCGATTGCGCAGCAAATAAGTCATTGATTTCCAGTTCTGAGCACTGTTGAGCACAGTGAATGTATTCAAAGTTACATCAGGCTTTTGAATGATACCGAATTTTTTCCGACTTCAGTGCATAGTTCGCCAACGATCACGGTCAGCCGTTGAATAATCGGAGTACTCCTTGTGTTTAAGGGTACCTTTTCTAACCTCCCTGTTTAGAAGGACGGCGCAACTATAAAAAAGAAAGCTCTGCTTTATGCTCATAGAATCGTGTCCAACTACGTAAACACCCCTGCGCAGTCAGTAATGTGATATACAACCCTATGAGTGTAACCGCTTTTCGTCTGACTGCTCCCCTTCTACTTGACTTCGTCAGTAATATGCGTCCTCGTCCTGGCCCTGAATGGTACTGTCCTCTTCAGGCTTATGCATGATACCGCACAGAGAAATTTCGGAGGCGGCCATACAACATGTCCGTAGGTTATACAGATGTAAGCTTTTCCTTGAATGTATTTGTGATCGCCACCACTTGCACCATCCCACGTCTATTAAAAACGTGTTACCGTGCGTGCTACAATCAAACAGACAAAACAGACGCAGGTTATCTAGGCAGTCACTTATCTCTTACATTCTCGTCAGTTACAAAGCAGGCTAGTTAACAAAGTTTTTGAATTAATCGGAATTAATTCAAAACGAATACACTGGGAATCTCTAAGATTACATGCTTTGGGAATCACTACCATGGCAAACTCAACATCCCTGCCTGCTTTTTTCTGTATACACGATGATGAACGAACATTTTTGGATGTAGAGAACATTGATGAATGCAATTTTTGATTACGCATTTTTATTGCACACAAGTCTGAATACACACCCGGGTACAGAGTGAAGACAGACAGTTGATAAAATGAACTAGCATGCAAAGATAGAGAAAAAACGTACAAGAGAGTACAGGGAAACTTTTTTTTTAATAGTTTTATATTGCGTGCTGGTTTGGTGTTTCCTCGTTACCCGTTTAGGTTTTTTAAGTATTTTTTTCGTTTGGAAAGAAGTATACATGATAACGACAAAGACGGCCACAGTAACAGATCTGCTGACATTTCCACCACCGACTATGGGTTGTCGCCATAACGTAGGTGTACCTGGCGGGCGACACATCACACATGACCACAATCGTGAATGGGAGTAGAACGGACTGAGACCAATCCTGACATCAGTTTTTTTCATGCTCCAAGCAAAACTCTTGGACCGTCCATCGCTCAATTTTTCCAGCCTCATCCAGAGAACACAAGCGCTACGCGATATTGCAAACCATATGCTACGTAAGATCTATCCTGGTCGTCTTAGCCTATGTCCAGTTGTTGGCAGACACCTACGTTTATATAGTTTCTGTCCTCCTTTTTCGCTGTACAAGCCATGTAAGTTTGCATGTTTTACGATTGGTAAGAACGCACATACTAAATCACTACATAACTCACTCGCTACATTTTTTTAAAATTTGTTGTTCGTTGTTTCTCTCCAATCTTCATTACGTTTTGTTGCCTTATCCTAGTTTCCAGGATGAACCACGTTGCCGACAGCTGTTCTTCAAAACTGGTCATTTAGATGAATTGACTTGACTTAGCATAGACGATACACAAAACCACTCTTCTGATATATTCGTTTTGAGAGAAACCCGATACATAGCTTGACGCACTGACATTCTTATTATCGGATCTTCATGACATTCTTCATGTCCTTCACTTATTGTTCGTACTTATAGTTTGATCACCACGCACGTTTTCTGACTGTTTTTGTATTCATCTGAATCTTTTCGACTGACTCCAATTCGAACTGAAGCAACAGGCTTGCGTTCTGTTCACATCAGCGTTTAGCAGCAATGCATTTTTTCACGCGGATTATATAGTAAACCTCTACTTCTGAACTTTATGATTGTTATGTTTCCCGCTTGACTTGCGAATTCGCCATCGACTAAACTGTTTAAACGATCGAAGTTAACAGTACGGTTTTTCCATAAATTAACCGACTCACATACAGTTGTTAGAACACTCCGATATGGTAATCTGATCAGGTTCCTAACGTGAATAGTAATGTGCCGACTTGATAACCATGAGAACTAGTGACAACATGCCGGTCTGCTTAATGATACATACGATTGAGGAGTATTTTAGTAGCGATAGTGAAGTCTATTGCACAATGTTGAAGCGAGCCACTCATCTGTTGTTATCTACTACTGTTGTCTGTACAACTTTCCATTCTCCATTGGAACTGATTTTTCATGTCGATTACACGCTAGACTGATGGCTAATGGATAAAGTCAAGTAAAGGCGTGTCAATGCACGATTGACCTTCGATGAGATGCGTTTCGGAATTCTGTTACTCAGTTAATCCGAGTGATTGCACACGACATCCTTTTAATCCTTGAAGCACTTGATCTAAAAAATAATGCCAGTCCCGGATCTTACTGGCTATGGTATCCGTTGCGAACTGTTGCATTTGACTAGAATACCACGCGTGCTAGTAACGAACATCCTAAACTACTGTCCGTTTGCACATCGTACGCTGATTTGTGTGTTGTCACCCTCTTCGTTTAGAAGTGATACACGGACGAGTGGTCTGCTCTTTCGTGTACAACAAAGCTTGCGATTTTTTCTACCACTCTAAACATCTAATCAGCTGTGCTTACCTGTCGGTGTTTGGAAGTCCCCACAAATGTATGATCAATTACCTTAGCCTGGAAAGGTTTCTTTATCAAAAGCGAAATTAGTCGACAATAAACTAGCTTAGTTTCCACTTTGACACGAATGCACCACATTAATAGTTTGATGTTGTCTTCCTTCACGGAAAGGTTATTGTTACTGTTATTGTTTATAGTGAAAAGCAAATTACACACACACTTGTTCTAGAAAAAGGGCTATCGGTGACAAGAGGAATAAAAATAAGAGAACTTCAGACAATTTGGCTGTCAAGGCTAATCGAATGAAGTGTCCCTTCAACGAGAGTAACAAAGACACAACAACGCAGTCATGGAATTTAAATGTCTCGTTGGATATGTTAGACAAAACTGAAAAAAGGAAGGGAGAAATTTAGAATAAAAATCATGATTCACCTAAATGCTGGCACAAGTAGAGCTCACTTATCGGAGTCCATAATCTCTTTGCATAGCGAGACAGCTGCCAGAACAAAGGTCAGCGTCAAATCTCCTGTCTAAAGGTGTCATAAATCCTCAGGAAACTCAGTATTTTCAGTGGGCGAGAATCGATGGTTGCATACGCGGAGTGTCGTAAATAAGGAATTGCATTACATAGATGTCAGGTGACTTCTGACTTCATGATCATCACAAGAATGTGAATGACCAAACCCACTCAGCGGCTCATCTTATGGAGGACCTATTTGATGGCAACCTTGTGAGTTTCAATCCCGTACTTTTCAACCTTATCAGTCCGGGCAGCTTGGCTTCGATAGTCATCTACTGTGTCGCTACCAGACAGTCTAGCAAATTGAGTGCTCATCGGTTTCAGTTTCCAACGTGAATATAATGCTGTTGCATTCTGAGTTAAGAAACTGTAAGGATTAATCGCGAGCGGTCGGTTTTATGATTACGTGTCACCTACATACCGCCACCTGTTACACCTGCAGTAGTCAATTTTCTCCTCGGATATGAGGAACATAAATGATGAATCGACCTGTCCTCCACGAATTTGGTATGTAGATGACATTCGTAATCATAAAACGGACTGCTCGCGACTAATCCTTACAGTTTCTTAACTCAAAATGCAACAGCATTATATTCACGTTGGAAACTGAAACCGATGAGCACTCATTTAGTTGTCTAGACTGCCTGGTCAAAGCTGCTGAGCAACAGAGATTCCAGGTTTCTGTGTAGCACAAACCAGCCCGTTTTGGTCAGTACCTCAATTTCGATTAGTCACATCCAATCGGTATGAAGAGTACATTTATCCGATCACTCGCCAATAGAGCTAGTAAGATCTGTACCAGTGAACTCTCTAAAACAGAGATTTTTCGCACTAAAGAAATGTTAGCCGCTAATCAGTATTCAGGTGCATTTATTGAAGACACAATTAAGCGCATGTCGATCAGTGGAGAAACCAAAGGGGCCAGAATAACTATAATGTCCAAATACCGTATCGTGAACAAACATTTGAAAAAAATCGCTCCATCTTTTTTGAGTACGTTATCCGGACAGTATTTCTGCTGGATACTGCCTTAGAACGACTGGTGATGCACCCTAAGGATCCAGTTTTTATGGGCGACCAGACAGACTGCGTTTACGAAACCAAATTCTGTGATTGGAATGCTAGTTACATAAGAGAGACAAGCGTACAATTGAAAGTACGTATTGCCGAACACAAGAGGCACACGCGATTTTCTCTTAAACAGGCATATCAACTTCAGAAGCTGGGGACGAATTTGGCCATCACACTACATACATTTTCCGAGAATCACAACGTATGTTTTGATCAAGCTCGATTGATTCCCATGCGGAGCTACGGTGTGCTGAAACTTTCACGACTTACACACAACACATTTGCGTTAGTCATAATGGTAGCAAACCCATACCTGCGTTGTGGCGTGGATGGATAAACAACACCAGACACAGACGCATCTTATCTGCATCAGTCTCATCCCCACTTAATGAACAAACAATTAGACCAATCAGTTCAGATGCAGCGCAGGTTGACCTAATCACGGTAAACCCCACGTGATCTTTATTGTTTTGTTAATATGATTTCGATTATAACACTCCTGAGGATAGCCACCCGAAGTGGTTGGAACGTTGAGTATTAAAACTTGCTCATAACGTTGTGTTATTCTCAATCGATTTATTACTGGCCATGAGTCTTGTCTTCAGAGTGTTGCTTTTTCAGTCCGGCTAGCTTCAAATACTAGCTGTGGCTGCAAGCCTTCGCGAGAGACTCGTCGTATTCTCCACCAGAAGGTTCAGTGTGGGCAAGACCGCTGACCTCAGTAGCGTGGAATTGGTAAAGCTCCGAGTACGATTTTGTTAGCACCTTATGCACTGTCGTGATGAATAGCGGAGATGATAACGGACCACCTTGCTAATCATCGCGCTTGGACCAGGGAACAAAGTCTTCGGGCGTCTCAGATGCATCACTGTATTGTGGCATGCTAGAGGCAGCGGACCATCAAATGTCTGAGCCGATCTGATGATAAACTCCTGTAAAATTAAATCTGACGCCTTAGCCACGTCAATGAGCGCTGAGCTCGATGGTGTTGAACGATAATTTCGGATCAGCACACAAAGTACTGAGGTCTCTTAGGGACGATCTTCACGTTGCATGTATGTGGATTACAGAGCAGATGATTGCAGACAGATGTTCCACTAGTCCTCCGATAGCCCATGGAACCAACGTTGAAGATACAGTAGAGTCTATAATCGCTTGAACAGGTTAGTTTGTTCATTTTGGGAACAAGCGTGATTTGTGGATGGTACAGTTGTATTGAACAACTTATCGTCTGCAGATAAAACTTGAAATCATCAACTACAACGTCTGTCGCCATGGGCTTCAAATGTTTTGATAGCAAACTGTCCAAATCTTTTGCGGGATGCGAATTTTTTTCAACAGGATTCGGATCGGCCAAGGGCTAATTCAGCGGCCGAATCGCACTGACCGGTCGCTCATCCATGTGAAGGTGAGCCGACTACACTTTGAATCAGTAGTCGTTAGAGGGATCGTGGTCCACCTTGTTTGTTTCCAGCGAACACTACGAAGGAAACATCTCTTCTCTTTTGGCGATGCAGTATTCGAAAAACTGCATAGTTGACCCTTCGTATTTGATACTTAATAGCCCATGCTCTTGTTGCTAGAAGAGCACGTCGCCAACTGATCGTTATTCACGTGCACAGAAAGGATTAGGTTGCATGCATGTTCCATAATGATTTTGTCTTTACCTTGGTGCGCTTGCCTTCATGTGGACCGCAAACAGTTGCCAACGGTCTGACTATGTATGGAAGCCTCACTGTTTGATTTGAGTTGAACCAAGCCAGTAAGTCATTCGGAGTGTCCTACTAGTTGGGGCTCGCGTTCAGCTGGGGTGACGGTTGTCGTGATATTTAGAGCGGAACTTACACACCGGTTTAGCGTATGTATGCGCGTCCGAATGCTTTTGAGTGTGCTACTCGAGAACCTAGACCAAATCGGGTAATGGGGTCCAAGTCCCGTGGGACACGACAGCGCAGTTCGTCGACTGATCTTGACATAAATGTCTGAGTTTGTTACAGTTATGTCCGTTGGAATGCGTATGCCGTCTGTTTTGGATGACACTAATTTTGCCTTGAAATTCGATTTCACAGTCGGCAATTGTAAGCGACTGAGTGCTTACCAGTGTTCCACTTTGTCCTCACGCCGATGTATACGACTATGGGCAGACACATCAGCACTGGACCTGATCATGTGGTCACATTCTCTATACTTGCACTCCACTCATTTCCTTTGTATCAGTAGATGGTAGCTGTGTCTTCGTTTCTGTGATCGGTCATAACCATTGGCTTGAAACTTTCTAGAGTGGTTGATCCTATCTGGAATTGTTGAGCTCTCAACCATTTAAAGTTTGCAACGATACTACCCAGAGGAAGAGAGTTTCAACGGGTCGACTCACACCGCTACTACTACCACCACTGTTTTTTAGCTTGCTTCTGCGCAGTCAAACTGTTCGTGATACGCGATTCTGTGGTACTCATTGTGGGTCATTATACTGATTTCCAACTTGATGTCAAATTAAGTTTTCAGTTTTTGCGCTACTATATGTTGTTCATTGATATGTGACCATTTGTGAGTCCGGTATCATCATACTCTCCAAACCTAGACGAGAATAGTCGCAGTACCCTGATCTGGGACTCGAGCATGCCGTAACTACTGAATTACCGTAAGCACAAATTTACTTTATATCAACTGTACTGGATGATGGCTTCAGACGAATTCATCTTTTTTATATTGCGATCATTATGTTTACAAGGTTTACTTAAGATCATTTGTGCATAATAATTTTTTCGTAATTGTACAACTGTTGTCGTACTGAAGACACTAATCTGTTTAACTCGAACTGTTAACAGAGTCTGATCACCTGATGCAACTGACACCTAGAGGGTGCAAATAAATTTGGTTAATAACATATGGTCAACTACACTTTTTATGATTGTGCTTCAACCACAAATAGGATAGGACTAGTGTGTTTGTAGTTGTTGGTCTGCTGTATCTGCTGCTCAAGGCCAGATGAATCAACACGACTTTGACGAGGTTGTGTTGAGAATTCACTAATCGCTTGTGCCTACACTTATATATTTCCGTCTTCTCATCGGTGTGGTCCATCACTGTTCTGTGTCTTGGATTGTTGGCCTCGTTCTCTCCATGTCATTAATTTTATCCAAGCAGGATTTCTCGATCAGTTCACGCTGGAATCCACCAGCACCACCGATGAGTATTGACATTGAATTACTGATAACTAGTTTGGCAGATTTGATAACTTAGACGAGACTCAATTGCGAAAAATCTGGACTTCGGCTGGATTCGAACCAGCGACAGAATCAACATGCCCAAACGCGGCAAATGATTTTTCAGCTGAGGTATGAAGCCGCGCCGGAAGCTCAGAAATTTCACTAATTTTATCGCATTATGTATGATACGAGCTTTGGTTTACCGGTATCTGTTCAGTTTCACATGCATTGATCATACAGCCACTTTGATCAGACTTTATTTGACAAAATCTGGAAATGTCAGTTTGTTAAAGGGCTTTTTAGCCATGCATCACAAAGTGTTTACTACTCCGTTTCGTATCAGTTGATATGTGAGTTGGATATTGTCACAGTATAGAAACTCACATATTGAAGTTAATAGGATTGCTACTGTTTGAAGCCCTTTAAGATTATCGGACAACCTGAACCTTACTTATAGGCAAATGTGGTTAAACCTTTAAATGTGAACAGTCGGTTGTGCCTTTTATCAACACAGCCGTAACCAACACGACCACATTATAAGCATGTGGATCGAATGTTATTTGTCAGTTTGGACAAGAGCATACATTGCAAGTGATTTCTTACAAAAGTGAAGCTCGAATCTTGCACTTCTACCGCAAAAGCGGCGCCTGGCTGTAAAACTTGTCCGAATACATAACCTACAACCCATTATGTGTGGTTTTTAGTCTATATGGAGAGAGGAGCTTCCCAAGTGGATGTGGTATGTACTCGCTGCCGCACGATTGGTAGTCAGCCCATTTATTACTGATCTTTCACGAGTTCTGGAGGTTCTCACATATCATTCCGTAACCGTGAACATCAAGGAACCTTACGATTTGGCACGATCCTTGGATAGAAATTCCATTTCGATAGATCTTATGGGAGACATCCATCGTATGTTGCAGAACAAATGGATTATGCCTAGTTTTTATTTGAGGAGGTTCACGTGCACTTTTACCTGGCTTACTCACTCACCAGCGTAATCCAACAGTAGCATGACCATGGTTACAATTTCTTCAAAAGTATTCAGACAATATATCTAGTGTAATGCCAGCACGTGACACCGTATATGTGTGGTAAACCAACAACAATTATCCGTGTCACTTTGATAAACCTCAAAACCCACTGATTACTCATCAATATTTGGTATTTTACATTTGCAGATGAAAAACAACATGATTTGTGTGAAGCAATAGCACAAACTCTACAGGACTTCCTTTTCTACCAACAGTAAGTCATTTTTGTTCTACTTGCTCCTGCAATTTACCAACACGGCGATTACAGTACTCAGTCTATATTAGAGTTTTAAAGTCAATATCAGAGTTCGAGGCCTTGCGCCTTTTGAGTGTTCAGCCTATCGCTTCATGATCACAACTTTGTTCCCTGGATGATTTCTTGTGCATTAAATACGATATTATTTTTCATGGCCTTGCTTCTTCTCATGGAATTCTTTCCCACGTGTACATCTGCAACTTATATTCCCAACCCTTGATGGCAAGTTGATGGTGTGCTACAAGTGAATAATGAATAAAATCTGGAGTGATAGTGTTTGGCCTCATTTCCTATCAAAGGAAATGTGTTTGTGATCTCTAGCATAGTAAAATTATAAACTCTTTTACTCGCATATTTCAATCTATTTGACATTGTCGCTTCACTCCAATCGTGTACATCGAGATTGTTTCATTTCCTTTAGTTTACTTAAAATAATTGTCCAGCCTTTCGCGTGTACACATTTCTGTATAATATTGAAAACGTTTATGAATCCGTTGATGTCAGTTCTCGTTTTGTCAACGACTACGCCAGCAACTGCCTATTTCAAGGTAGAGTTCGTTATCTTTTCTGGAATCCTTTTCACTCCAAAGCTCCTCTCTATAATTGTACGTTCTTCCGACGAACATTGAGAGACGCGCCCGAATATCAGAACCAAATCAAGTCGCTGGAACCGTGGTACTGTTAATATAAACAATATGATCAAGTACAAAAAACGAACCTTAATTTGCTTGCGTTCGCGGGATAGAATACATCGATTGGCTTGTAATAGGCCGTCAAGGGTCCAAGTGCATAACTGCTGGCACAGGTAACTGACAGGCAAGGACGGACCTAGGAAATGCGATCGGATCGGTCTAATGTGTGACTAATTACTTGGCCTTAATGCAAACCGATTAGTTGTTGACAGTTTTACAGTAATCCGTAGGATGGCCATATTCACAGGAGTGTGGAGGGGGCGGGTTGGCAAATAGCAAAGGTTGTGTGGGCAGGTGAGTGAAAATCAGTGACTGGGGGAGGCGGGCTGAAGAATTTATACTTTCGGATGCAAGTTGCGAGAATAACAACTACATGCAATTAGTCACACAAGGTCACCGTAAGGAGTGTGACAAGATCAATCGAAGAGTTTTGACCTCCAGTAATGTCCTACAATAATAACCTGCATTTACACACTTCCTACGGGAGTAATCTGTGGTTGTACGCTTTCAGATTCTTCCACGCACGTATTTCATTTGTACGTAGTTTTATCATGCGTTCGTGGCTTACAATCGAACGAGTCATCGTAGATTATTAGACGTGTGTTTCAAACTGTTTTCAATTACTGTCGTCCAATGCATTCTTGTTGATGATCATGAAATCGATTTCATTATTTTGTTTTTTTGCTAGAAAACCATCCTAATACACATTTGTCATCAATCATTTAGCATAGACAGGACGTTTTCTGATTTTTGACATTCGGAGGACCACACATTTTCTATTCACGTGCACTGTTCAATTTCGGTTTGTTTCAGGCAGCCGCCGTCCGCTCTATCTGTTGAGGAATTCCAACAGCATGAGGAGCTAGACTGTAAAGTACGTCATCTCCGAGGTTGACACTCTTCCCACTTTTATTCCCCCACCCACCCATCTCCAATGACGGCTTGAACTACCCACGTGTGGTTGTTCTTCTGCCGAGTTTGACGTTCAACAGTATCACCGCTGAGTAATACATTGTTAATAATGTGATCGGGCCCCTGTCACTTTTTTGCTAACTAGGTGTGATACAGCTGGACTTCGATATCTAGCTTACGTGTGTTCTAATGTAATACGTAACAGCAAACTCGTTGTGGTCTATAGGTTAATCACTTAGTTTATCTTTTTATCACTTATAGTTTTGTATGGCTGGTCAGGCCGTTTGAATTATGCATGCACTTATTCGCCCTGGTAGATTGTGATTTGTTATGGATCATCTTTTCCACTTTTGTTCACTTCATCATTTGGTCAGTTCGATCAGGAGTCAGGAACAAGGTGTATGTATTACTGTCCCTCAGCAACTCGAACTCAGACCCGTTTGCCACTAATCCAGTATAGTGAAGTTTCCATACTACCGGTAGTAAATATCCTCTTGTTTTACTACCGTACATACATCCGTGTGCACTTTATTTTTCGTAAATGACGTTAACTGTTTCAAACAAACGCACTGTGGCCATTCGCCTCGATGGTTTCTTTTGTATATAGGAACCCAACCACGTAACTGTTCCGGTTCCTTGCTGTACTAAGGCACCATTCGATCGTTTTGCTTACGTTACAATCCTTAGAAAGTATTTTTACGTAAGACAACACATGTAATAGTGACTTTTGGCTTAGATCACGCATACCCATTGATGGCTCGATTGGAACGACCGTTATTGGTAAGCTTGGTTGTTGGGTAGGTCTTCCGGACATTCTTTCCAGTCTGTCAAACGAGGTTCACACGTGCTCTCATTTGTATGCGATAGATGCGAAGCTGTTGAAGTGCACACACTGACTGGTCCATAGGAGTTTGCTGTACTCGCTGCAACTCGTCCTTCGCCTTGTAAGTTGCATAGTAAGAAATGGTGCAAATCGCTCCCTTTATATTTCCATTATTAATTCCGTATTTCCAGATGAACTTCGTGTAGTTGACTTACTGAATGACCTACCATTTGATTGGATGATACCGAAGCACATTTACTGGCAGCTAAGCGTCAGTGTGATCCGCTGATGTATTGCTGTCTATGATGATGATGTGTGGTTTTGAGCCTGCCCCCCCCCGCAAATGCACCATGAAAATGTTAGCTGATGTGACACTAAAGGCATTCTCCATCGCGACTTTGCCAGTTTGTCGATAGTAAACGCCGTCGAAAAATTGCATACTTGAAAGAAAGATAACCGATTTTATAGGTCTTCTAATGTTGTATGCGCCCTTCAACGATTGAATCGTGAATTTTGATATTTGCATCACTTACCAGAACATTCGTTACTATTGCTGTATCAAACGTTGACATTACTTCGTTACGAAAGTCATTTTCGGAGATAATCTCGGAAATTTCGTACGTGTCTCTAACTGTTTACTGCCAGTTTTCTCTCCCCGTTGACCTTATAATACTCAGGGGCCACTGAGCGGTATGGCTGGGTGGACGTGGACTGCGCTGGTCTCTGTAGATTATCCTTCCTGGATAGGCTATACAGTCTGGGTGTTTGATCTCTTTTATTCTTGAGACAAAGATGGCTCTGTCTATTTTATCCGGTTGTTTGTAGTCTGTCAACAAATCCACTATGTCGTGTTCAGTTGATGGCATATTGTTTTTCCGGACCTTTCTCTGTCTTACAATATTCTCATCACATCTGACACATATTCGGCACTATTAGGTAACACCACTCCAGATTCTTCTTCAGATACAGTTATTCTCCCAAACAAAGACTACTTTTTTACATTGGCGACTCCATAAAACGTTTACCATTAAAATAAATGCAACCATCTCCGTACGAGGACCCGTCGGTTTGTTGGAATTGAACATGACCATGTTTGTTTACCACTTCAGTGTAAGCTGCCTAAAATGGACAAGACATCATACGGTACTCACAAGATGGGTTATCCCCCTCTACTTGGTTGACCCACGAACGGCTGAACGCGAGTTACAATAAAATAGAATTTACACTGGCAAGCAAAGGCGAGTACCGGCGCTGTTTGCAGCTTTTTGCTCGTCATATAAGCGACCGACAGTGTTTGTGTTGGTATATTTTTAACTGGTCCAGTTGTGGTTACCGTCAGGCAGAATGGAAGCTTTGTAACTAACACCCTACCAGTCCCGGAATGTTTTTTTTATCCAGATATCCGTTTGCCGGTGGAATTCATCACTTCAATGAGTCTGACTAATGATAAAGAAACAACAGAAGGTTTTGGTGCTATTAGACAATTGCATTTTTAATGTAGATGTTAACTTTAGTGAAACTAAAATCAGTTTCCAGCTACTGCCACGGCTTGCAACCGCTAGACACTGAACTTATACGATCGTGCAGCGCAAGGATTTTTTCCGGGGCATGCAGTCTTCAGAAGCTAGTAGTCAGGAAATCTCTAACAAGCAACCGTTTTTGACTGGAGTCTCTTGAGTAATTATTTCAGGCATAATTGATTAATTCTTCGATGTCGCACGCAATATCATCTCACCTTGTTTTGAGACATGTAGTTTTGGATTCACTGAACTTGTCGGCGCTAGTTGCAGACGGCTATCATTTCCTGTTTGGTAGGAAGGAAGATGGCAATCGTTGTTTGCTCATCAATGAAAAACTCGGACAATATGCTCTAATAGTTGGTTCAATTCATTTTGAGTTATATACTTCAGCATCTCTCAACCGGATTAAAATATATTATTTGATGATGGTGAACTGTATGAGGATCTCGGAGAGGAACTCAACGTTGACTACACCAGCCTATATGAAGTAATCCTGTGCTCTAAAGAGATTATCAAATGACTTCAATCATTATGTTAATACATGCTACGTTAATGTGTAGACTTTCTATCTGAAATTGGCAATATTCTAGAAGATCCTAGTAATGTAACGACAATAACGGTGCTATTGGTTTCCCTCAACTAATGGTCGCCTCCAAACAAAGACCACCTTTTCCTGTATCGCGGGAGGCGGTTAATGTAGTAGTATCAGTTACTGTCTGTTTTATTTTGGTTAATGAGTCCCTTTTGCCACGATTCCTCATTGATTAGTCTGGGATATTCAGCATCGATTAATTGGGTCAGTCAATTCCCACTCTCTATCCTCGTAAATTATCAGTTAATTTTGATTCCATTTATTTCCATTGGTCATACAGACACTCTAATCTGACTTTGACATCAATTATCTTTTGTTTAGGTGGAGGAATGTGAAAATTCACTCCAATAGAAAAGGTTTTCACAGCCATATCAATCACGGATGATATCTCGTTGCCATAGTACTCAAACTTTTCGCCTCTATATAAAAAATTGGTAACATTGTGTTTAGGAGAATAACTCCCTTGCCATTACGACTTTTTGACTTATATCGGTATAACAAAGCAACCTTTTCCCGTAACAAATTTGAACAGAGAAGTCAGAAACAGTTTTTTACACAGTGTATCTCTCGACCACACTTCGCTGCATCCCATCAGATACATACTACAGTCTGTGGGTTTATATTAGCAAAGTTCAATGGACATTGTGAAACTAAACAACAAAATCACCAAACACACGCACACTCACACACATCCACAATACCATAATACCGAGCTCAAGTCGGAATATGGCAAGTCGCAAGAAACCTGCGTCATCGATTGCTCGACACCTGTTGGCTTGTCGACCCCAACTGAACCTGGAGAGGGCGTTTCGGATACGTCATGCAATAAAAAATCGAAGGCTTCTCCGGTTCGCGGAGGCTGTAGCAATTAGCAAATGGAAACTATCCCTCTGCGTACAGAAAGACTTGTTCATCAGTACCAGATTGCCCTGGTAGCTGATATGTTTCTGTGTGTGGTTACCTGTTTTGTTGGTTAGCTTCACAATGCCCATTGAATTTTGCTATATAAACCCATAGACTGCAGTAAGTACCTGATGAGATGCAGTGAAATGTGGTCGAGAGATACATTGTGCAAAAAACTGTTTCTGACATATCGGTATGCATATTCTTGGTTTTCACAGCAGATTGTCCTATTAAATGCTTCACACTTACCTCCCGTTCGGAATTGGCCCAGTGACAAACATTTTACTCAAACAATCCATTAGCTGAACTGTGAAGCCGTGTTCATAATTTTCATGTTTACGCTGTTATCCATTCATCTCACTGCATCATATTTGCATGTCTCTGGCTGAACTTTATGAATTTGTCTTCATTTCGGAAATTTGTGCGGATAGAAGATGAACGAACTGTTTTTACAGTAAATATCTTTGGTAACGCCGCTTGTCTTTTCCAGAATCAACTTTTTTTAACAGTCCTAATGTAATCATCATAATCCGTCTTCTTGTCCGTTTGGTTCTTATTTTTCAGTTTGTTAATCTTATCAGCGACCTCTTCCTATCCAGTTCAGTTCCGTTGCCTGAGTTTTTTGTCAATCGTCTGGTAAATCTTCTCAGTCTGGGTTCGGTTCAAGCCTCAATAGCAACACCAGAAACGGATGGTCTGAACTTTGATTCAAACCATTGTTTTGATTTGAAAAACGGTATGGAACCACTAGAACTTCGTCGTAAACAATCACAGAGCTCTTCGGGAAAATCCGCAGGTGACACTAGACGTTCGAAGGTTTTGGGGATGGCTGTGCGACAAACAGAGTTGACGGGTAACGGGGATCTGTTTACAGATGGTGCGCTGAACTTGGAGTTGGACTTGGACCGATTACGACAATACGCGTTTCGAGAGAATTTTGCTCGTTTGTGCTTTAGCAAACTACTCAGTCATGCGTTCTCTAGAACGGCAACGGGCGATGAACACTCAAAGACTGAAGAGTTACGGTTGTTAACGTCTAATGTTTCAGTGGCAGTTAGTCGAGTGGCGGTTCGTAGTATTCTCCAGCGATGTCGATCGACATTGATTCAGTTCTACCAATCGTCACAGCTGACTGGCAAATGCCCTTTACCCAGGTTAGTTGTCTTCTGCAATTTGGGAATGTTCTAACTGTTTCCGACGTTCCATTATCCGTTTTATTGACTTTCCGTAGACCAGCCCCTATTCGCGTACTCATCAGGCTCTAAGAGCGCCCCCGTCGTATCGCTGGGCTTCGCTGACATCCTCGTTGTTCTTATTTTGTGTCGCCTCCATTTTTCAGGCATTTATTATAAGTGAAAACGAAATTGCCACATTCATCGTGAAAAAAATCTATTGTTACAGCCAACATTTAATGTCGTATATTTTCACCACTTGTTGTGCTTGTTTCACCTCTCCTTGCACCACTTAACTCGCCCGTCCCCCCATGTTTTGTTATAAAAGTGACGTTTAGTCTTGTAAAAATTAGCTAGGAGTTTAGGTTGGTTCGTCCTACGTCTTAAATAGCCGCATTTGTATGCATTGGCTTCAAATCCGGTGAATGTGTTCATCCGGAAAGTTTTTTCGGCATTTTTTAAAAAGCTATCGGCTATCTTAGCACGATACGTAAGCGCACTATGACTTTGTCGCATATCATTTGCCAGTATGACCGGGATCGTGCTGTTATTACAAATCGGTATCCTAAGCAACTGAACCAAACCCGGAACTTGATGTGTGTACAATGGAACTCAAGGGGGCAGAATATCAAAGCAGCATGTACGTATAACTGATCTATTCGAAATCATCTATATGCATGATAAAGTTGTCAGCTTAATACAGTTCATATACAGTCGTTACGTTCGCCACAGCTTGATTGATCTCGCGGGTTTCTGTAACTCCCCAATGTTTGCCCAACAGCATTTTATGATCTTCTGCACTGACTCGTACCTGAGGGGAAGCTGGTGGAATCTCATTAGCAACGTCAGAGAAATAGTGCAAATCAGCCATTTCTGACAAATATTCAGCTTCATTGAATTTTATCCAGCCTACAGGCGTTTGATATGTGAATCTGTATGTCACATCAGTAAAACACATTGGCTGCCGGCCTATTGGGTACAATGTAATCCCAACAGATGGTTGTAAGTTGTTTCCTATGATAGAATTTACCGCAACTGAATCCACACATCGAATATTTGTTCTGTATGGCTGGAACGTGAATATTTTGACCGGCTTTCCTCGAGCACTAAAAATGTACCGCATCATGATATTTGTATCAATAAGATATCATCTCCTCGATCTAACTCGAAAATCGTAATGACGTTCATGAATGTTGCTATACTCTTTAATGCGCTCACGAAATTTTCCACAGCCCCGTTTGATGAAGAATCCAGTGGGACACGCAGATGGTATCGAATCTTGTAAGCCATGTGTCTGCCTTCTCTGCTGTAACGTAGATTCTCTTATCGGTGATCATCTCGGCGATGAATGGCATGGATTTTCAAATCAGAATCAATTGCCGTGGTGAAAAAAAACTTCTAGCCGAAGAGGTTATGCACCGATAAAAAATGGTTCGCAAGTAATGGAAGTTAATAGTCCGTATGTGTGTACTCCCAAGCTTCACACAGAACCGTCCAGGGAGTTCATTTAGATGGCTTGTAATTATTCCTATGCAGTCACCGATCGCATTATTTGATACATCGATTGACATCAGGACCTTGACTCAGCTATCAACGTGTTACACAAGCCAGTGGTTTCACTGTGTCAATCTCCTTATGACTATAATGTAAACGGAGAGTAGGTCTTATCACAACACGACCGTCGAGGCACAGGATGTCATTGAAGATGAATGCCGTTTCTTCTCATCTGACGTAAAACTGGGGAAGTTTATACTTGGTTTCCACCTTGTCAAGGGTGAAGGCGAAAATACACCATAATAACGATGTGCATCACGGATAAGTGCAGTATGGTATACTGGAATCAATTGTATCATGAAGCGCCCTGAAGCATTTCATTTTTCAAATCCATATGCGGAATGTTTTTCTCGTCTCGATACTCATTGTTGCAGTCCTAAGCCGCTAGAACGATTCGGCAACATTGGGTCACAGCTGCAAGTTGACTTGACGAGCGATCCTCAAGAATGGAGACTGAATTTCAGAGCTTTGTCGTTGGTCACAGTTTTAACCTTCAAGCTAAACAAGCCTTTGTGTAAAAGCGTCTCGGCCGAATGAACTGCTAATGCCTCCCGTGGTGGTTGTCCATATTCGCGTTCAACCGGACTCGAATGTCGAGCAATACAGACTGCAATACGGCTTCAGTATCTCTGAGTGATGTATTACTTAAGACAAAATGCAACTGAAGTGAAAGCACCCGAGGAAAGACGATCAGAAAGTCAAACACTGTATGTAATGCTTGTTCGTAGGTATTGCACCCACAGAACGTTGCACGTGATAATGAAGCAAATGACGGTTACATCCGAAGTGTAAAATTGGGTACGGAGTGAGAATGATGGTGAAGTGAACCAAAAAGCCAAAGTGCATTGGTGTGTGGAACACGCCGATACGGATCTTTGTCAAATTCATTCCCGTCTCTAAAAAATCACAGTCACTTGATACTTTAACATCAAAAGCTACATTTTTCCGGAATTGCTCGCATCCTCGTTGTGATAAAATCGTGTCAAAAATGTTTCTAATCACTTATCACGAAGACTACGGGAGCAGTACTAATCACGTCATCTCGACTGGTATCAACACTCGTCAGCTTATTAACAATAACGTTCGTCACGATCTGGCAAATGGCTAATGGTACGTTCAAGCCAAAAAGTAGGAAATTGTGTATATAATGACCAAGTGGCATGTTGCTAGTTGTTGATCAAAAAAAATTTGTAGGTGATCATCGTTCATATTTACTTGCGGATAGAAAGTTGAACCACGAAAACGAGACACAAACACCTGTGTGACAGTGTATCTGAGGCTACAGGTCGAAATTTAGCGTGTATTGATGACCATCGTAGGTCATAAGAGTTTTGTCACTGGCCTTTAAAATAGCTACAACGGAAGTCGTTTCACAATCCCCTCCATACAAACGAATCAATAACTTTCTTCGTTTGCCCATGTAATCCGGGAAACAAAATACTCAACTTGGCTTGTCAGCAAATTCTAGCTTGATCGAATCAGTTCCAATACATCCTGACGCTTTACAGCTTTGTAACATTAAGCATGCGAGATTGAAAAGGAATTACATTATGACAAAATAGTACAGGATGGTTTCAAGTTCTTCACAACTCTTAAGCTCAAACACGTATAGACCAGACCCAAATACGGGGAAATTATAATCAAAGTTATTTTCCGTATCATTGATCAAAACTGTTATGTGGCTATCGACGAACAGTAACACATATCCAAGTAATATTTCATATTGAAATATCGGTGGTGAGAAATATTAATCGGGACATTAAGAAAACAAACTCATCGCTCTCATCGTATCGTGAACGAGGACTAACCGATGCTTACAGGATGAAAGCTAGAAAATGTGAGATCTTCTGATTCATATTGATTCGTATCATAGATCAGTATTAAACGTTTTAGGGTTATGGCAGCTTTCACCCGTTATCATACGAAACCTGCAGTTATGCAAGAAGTGTTATTAACAGCGAAATACTGTTTGTAACAGTTATGTTTGATTCAGAAAACGTTGGACGAATGTTTGTACTCCCACTAACAGCAAACCTATCACGGTTTGTGCCTTTTAATTTAGTAGGAGGTGTGTCACTCGTAGTAGATCTAATATTAGGTGTATATAACGTAGGTGATCAGTTAGAACTAATACCAATGACGTCTTGATCTATAGAGGTTTTTGTCGTAGTCACGAATAGTCAATGCCACAAACAAAACGGCTGCACAATGGAATGTGCAATTGATTACCAAGATCGTCTAGAGAAGACAGTAGGCAGACATTGCACGACTTATGTCCGGACAAATTTTGCTGCATCTTTACGAGTGCATACTACAGACCATTTACATATCAACAGGAGAAAGCGAACAAGATACTAGAGAAAGGCAACTGTCAGAGTTCACAATCATTGTCACTACCGTGGTAGCGACAGCCCTACAAACAGTTGTTTCTGAACACACAACATTTTCATGACGCACCTCCAATGCGATCCTACAACGACATTTCGGGTTATCTACTCACACAGACGAACACTGCCCTATGTTGAAGTTGTTGCCATCCGAAAGTTCAAACCCGTGTTGCGGGTTCAGAAACAACTGTTTGTAGGGTTGTCGCTACCACGATAGTGACAATGATTGTACACTGACAACTGGCTTTCTCTGGTATCTTGTCCACTTTCTCATACTAATATATAAATGGTCTGTAGTATGCACCCGTAAAGATGTAGCGAAATTTGTCCGGACATAAGTCGTGTAATATTAGTCTACTGCCTCCTTTATTTAAATTCTTTGTGGGAAGAGAATGTTTCAAGTTTTTACCAAGATTGTGTTTGTACCTTGAGAATATAATCATTATTTTCATTATCATCAAGGTGCAAATGGTGGAATTTAGCACGTCCCACAATCTCAAAGTTGAGCGCTCTAAATGGCCGCATGCGGTAGTAAAATTTACTTAGACGGATGAATGATATTTGCACAACTGAACAAGCGTTTTTCAACCAATCGCAAGTGGCTTGCCCTTTCTTTTACGGAATTTCGAACAATACATAGAATCACAAACTATTTGAAGCAGCCTTCAGCTTCGTAAATACGGGACTGCAAACCTGGAAATTCCAGGTTTCACAGTTGGTTTTTTCGATGAGATATCGCGATAAGTGTTTTATTGCAACTCACCCAACATAATCTAACCTAGGACTTAATCTGCACAGAACCGAACTCAGAAGCAGAAAGCGAAGTATGTATAGTTGGATTATTCACAGTCACCAGTGTGTTCACTAGATGTCAACACAATGCTGTTTGTGTACAGTTATTACCGATCAGCAACAGATGGTCCCGAAAAATTTGATGGCGTTATTCGGCTTTAAAGTTCTGATTGAGCTCACTTTTTTCCATTCATTCGTGGTATCCCTACATGTTTAAGAAACTTTCGTCACTTTGGACGACAAGATGTTTGTTCTTCTCTGATCCCTTTGTCTCGAAACCTCAAAGCAGACTGCGATTGGTTCGTTCAACTTTTTAGGTTTCACGGTTCGCCTTGTCATAAGCGACGTTGCATTAACCATCCGATTGTTCTCTTTTTTTATCGACAACTCATCAAGGACACGCGCCTAGGGTCCCAACTTTTTAGTTCATTTCGTTTCACTTGTTCTCCAACTGTTCCTATTCAGGTTAACAACGAACACAATTTGTGTAACGTACGTGTTGATGGAGTTGTTTTTGTCGTTCGCCTCTCTCTACTGTAAGTCTTCTTTGGATGATCACTTTCGAAAAACGTCCACAACCATCTGACAGCTTTTGCTCTGCCTCCATTTTCAAAATTTTGACAGTCGAGTGCCTGATATTCCATCCTTCTACATTCGTGTAGCTTGCCAGACTAGCTTGTTCTCTGAATTTATTTTCGTTTGGTTGCCGACACCGGCACAACGTCACAATGAGACTGCACCTTGACGTGGTGTGATGGCTTGCCCATCTCGATGACCTATTGGACTAAACTGGACGGTGTGGCCACCACACCGACAGTCACTCATACCAGGTAGGT
>LUCH01000236.1:111822-132622 GCA_013368495.1 Paragonimus heterotremus | reverse complement strand
AAGCTGGCTCTACCATCGGTAAAACATAAGTACTAAACCAGCTTAGAAAGCTGCCTTAGTCGTACTCACTCTGAAGATCCTAGTAGTTACCGGACACAAATCTCACAAGCTTTTCAGAAAGCAGGTACTATAGCATGCGGCATAGAGGTACATAGGCTAAAGAAACATTGGATTTCAGAGAAATCTCTGGAGTTGTGAGAAGCCAGACGGAAGATTCCTTCTGGTAGTTCACATAATAAGTCTAGAAAAGATACCTGCAAGAAGCTGAAACTTAGTCTAAAGGCTGACCGTGAGGCTTGGTTAGTGTAAAAAATAAAGGAAATGGAAACAGTTGTTGCCTCCGGGAACACCGGCAAACTCTTTCAGATGATCCGTGCCACTGATCCCAGGCGACCGTCTGTCAGTGAAGCTATCAGCGAGACAGACGACACACTAATTTAAGTCCAGAAGGTTGCGGCGTTGGATGGAACACTTTGAGGATCAATTTGGCTAGCCTCCTGCTTCCATTGTGTTGCCGCCACAAATTTCTAACGGAACGCCTTGGTCGGTAGATTTGGAACCACCCACTGAGACTGAGGTTCGTAAACGCATCTCGGCTCTCAAACGTAATAAGGCTGCTGGTCCAGATGACATCGTGCCGGCACTTTTCAAAAAGGGTGGAAAGGCGTTATTAGAGGTCTTGATTCAGTTGTTTTAACTTGTATGGACGACGGTGACCACCCCTCCGTGCTGGAGTCACTCGATGGTAGTTTCCATATTCGAAAAGGGTATCAGGAGCTCCTGTGAAAACCATAGGGAAATTAGTTCGACCCCAGTCGTTTCAAAGGTTCTGGCATCCATTAAACTTCGTCGAATCACTACAGTTCGTGAGGCAAAAATTAGAGAACAAGCGGGGTTTCGTCTTGGTCGGGGGTGTATAGATAACATTTTTACCCTCCATCAGATTCTGGAGCAGCGTCATG
The DNA here is from genome assembly GCA_013368495.1 of Paragonimus heterotremus. Lineage (NCBI taxonomy): Eukaryota > Metazoa > Platyhelminthes > Trematoda > Plagiorchiida > Troglotrematidae > Paragonimus > Paragonimus heterotremus. The sequence continues at coordinate 131,660 of LUCH01000236.1, read as the reverse complement.
TGTACTGTCAGCCAACAGTCGTCGTATTACTTCGGCTGTAAAGGTGCGTTCGACTCGGTGGATCGATCTACACTTTTAGAGTCACTTAATGTCAACACTTTACTCCCATACTTCAGCTCAGGTTATGGTTTACGGCGAACTATCTGACAGTTTCAGCACCATGAGCGGCGTTCGTCAATGTTGTCCCCTTTCACCATTTCCGTTCAATTTCGTCATGGACAAAATAATGGCGGACTGTTAACGGCACTCAAATGATGCCGTTGTGGACCTCCTACCTGGTGGAAGGCTGACCGGTCTTGATTATGCTGACGATAAGGTGTTGCTGTTTGGCAACCTTGAGGTGGCACAAACAATACTTAAAGCTATTTCGCGTTCTGCTGAGTACTTCGGAATGCGCTTTACAGCCTCGAAATGCAAAGTACTTCTGCAAGATTGCTGTAATTACTTAGATTTAATATTAGATAACGAAGTCATGGAGGTTGTTGACCGATTTGTACATCTGGGAAGCTGCGTCAGCGGCGGCGGAGGAGTAGGGTATCAAGTAGAAGCTCGTGTTTATAAGGCTAGGCGGTGTTTTCTAATCCGAGGCATCTATGGCGACAGAGAGGTATTTCCATGAAACTTAAGGATCGCGCATATCAGACAACGGTGACGGCTGTATTACTTTACGATAGCGAAACCTGGCTGCTCAGGGTAGAGGACGTCAACCGCCTCCAGGTATTCGACTATCGATGTTTGTGTTCAGTCGCTCGTATCAGGTGGCACCAATGAGTAAGCAACGAGGAGGCTAGGAAGCGGGTGTTTGGCATTGATTGTCAAATGAGTTCTTTTGTTCAGTCACGATATTTTCACAGACTTTGATGGTTAGGTCATATACTAAGGATGCCAGCTAGTCGTTTGTCACACCGAGCACTGTTTGCCGACACTGCGGCCGACTGGCATAAGGTGCGAAGTGGACAGATGATGACATGGCGTAGACAAATGAAATTGTTCACGAAGGGGTTGGGCACTGTAGATCGGGTTCATCTCCCAAGCTGAGGCCCTCGCGACTCGCAGAATAGGTGACTGGAGACGTTAGGTGAGATGGCGGCTAACCGAGCTCAGTGGCGTGGATGTTTTCATTGTTTGGCCGAGTTGTCTGTGAAGTGAGTGCATTTAATGACGCGGGGCAGTGAAAGCCGTAAAGTAGCTGTCTCGCTGATGACGCCTTACTTTCGTTTACAGCTCGTTTGTGTGTTTGCAAAATGTAGGCGCCTTGATGTTATATGTTTGAACAGAGACCTAGCTGTTTATAGCAGTTAGGTCCATTCCCCCCCTCTTCTTTTTTATTCTCCTCATATAGGTTTTTTCTTTCTTTTTTCCTTCGTGGTTGTGTGGCAGTTAAGTATCAGTGTGAACCACTGATGTGTTTCTGTCTGTGATGTTGATTATGTTAGCCGGCATGCGTTACTGATGTGACTTGCCCACAAATCACTCGGTTTCAGTCTGAAGTGGTATGTAATTTAATTTCTAACACGCCTGCAGCGACGCTAACCGTGGACTGATTGGGGTGGGCATTTTCGAGGATTATGCTGAGACACTTGACTAAGATGTTAAGCTATCCCATCATTTTTACAGGACTGTGATCTTTGATGTCACTGTTGTATACCGTGTTGTTCGAATCGAATAGAGTCGTACTGTACCGTCCGTGAGCACAAGATGAGTACCGTTTGTCAAGGAGAAATTTCCGTGCTCATGAAACTCTCAGTAATTATCTCTCAGGTTGGTCGTCCATTCCGTAGACCCTTTCAATTCGTTTTCCGCTTGCTGGTGTTTCTCTATTGCTGCCCACTTGACTTTTAGCTTGCCCATATTCATGCGATGGGTATCGTCTGATCTGACGCATTCTTTGATATGGGATCAGCCACTTTTCCCTAATGTATCATATCTCACACGGTTGTTCATCTCGCCCATAACTGTCATCAGTTGGTTAACTCCGTACTCATACAATGTATTTTTCAATCGTCATGATAACGCGCGCGCACGCTCGTATGCATAATAATCACATAGTCTGCCAATCGGTTTTGCAATTCACACGGCTCCCAAGGTCCGATGGAATAGTCGTAGGCGAGCGGGAGGGCAGGCAGGCAGGAAACCAGTTGGTTTAGAACGAAAGAAATGATTAAGTTTGGAATAACAGCAAAAATTGATGCGCTTTCTGCTAACATCCCAGCTGCTTGCTAATAAATGTAGTTACGCTCACCAGGACCCTTATGTGGTGTTAAGAATCCATTTTTGGTGTAAAATCTTTGAGGTGACCAGGCCGAAAGATATCTATCACCTGCGACTCATCTCATGACAAATCACGTTCAACCGCAGCTATGGTGGACTGGATGGATAACCGTTTCACTGATCTGATTCAATCTGTACCTCACATTGATCGAAAAACTGAGATGTGAGCTATCTGAAAAAGATAAATCAAAACAAAGGATTGCCGAAATTCCATCGTTTTCGCTAACGGCGGAACGTTGAAACCTGTCCGCGGAAAAACTTTTTTACCCTTCCCTCTCCACGCTTCAGCAACTCGTGGGAGTTTTTTAACTTTGATATCCACATCAGTTCTGTAGCTAACATCATCCAAAGATACACTCTTGACTATTGGAATCCGGTTTTGCGCTTCTGTATGTTCATACTACTTAGTCTTCGGCGAATCATTGGAAGATACAGTTAATCGAGCTTATCAAATGCTGAAGGAAAAGCCAAAAGACGTCTTTATGGTTAGAGAGTTTCCCTCCGGAATTATGCTCTCAAGAAATTTCATTTACCTGTGTCATTCAGTGAAAACATCCGCTCTTTACTCTTTAACTTGGTTGGGTTGCATAATACTCAACTTCGTGAATAGACCAACGTAGGTGTTATCATTTTGCAGAAAATAGGCTTACACATGGTTATTGTAAATGAAGTCATATTTATGAACAGTTTTATCACCTTGTATGCTGTTGAAGGTTGGTTGGAGATGTTATTGTTTATATAGATGGCTTGTAGTGTAGGTCCGTGCGATCGTTGTTTTTCTTATACAGCGGTTTGTATAAACTGCCTAGTTGTTGGCTGCATAATTAACTACTTTCTTGGGTCCCAACGATGCATTTTACAACGTCGGTAGAAGGAAACCACTTCACATTCTCTATGTGTGATATACAGTCGTCAACCGTCACTGTTTTGTGCGGTCATTTTACCAATCATAATCAGTTTCCCCGATTCAGTGGTCAGGTATCGTTACCACTCACTATCAAAGACACTAACAAATCAGTGGTTCACGCTTATGTTTAACTGTCATAATCACTCACTATTGGCTCTTGCTTTCCGCCTGTTCTTGTTCTCACTTCAAATAACATCCATACCAGTTCATTATCACACTTTTTTGTTCAAAAATGTGAAAAACACGGTGTTTAGCACCATTCCCTACAGTCTCTTATCTTCACCCACCACGTTGGACAGTTTGTCCGAACTGTCAACTTGGTCACAGTCTGTTGATCTATTGTTCAGTAAATTCAACTATTCGGCATGTTTGTCCTTACGAAAGTTAATCGACACCAGAAATTTTCTAACGCTTACCCGTCCATTTGTGTATATAATGAACTGTTGCGTAGATTTTGTGTAGCTTTTTGTATATTTATGGATTACTGTGAGTATTAACATTGTACAGAAAAGTTGTTCAGTAGTGCAATATCTTTATTATCCAATTCAATCTGCCAGTCATGCATTTGCGTCTAGAAACCGGAATTCCAGCTGAAAACTCAACGAGTACTCACTCGCGTCCTGTCTCACCTGTTTGACTGATGCTGTTTGTCTTGGATTATCGCCTGTGATTTCTCATCCGTTGGGCCGCCTTCCTCCAGGACTAACTCACTTGTTTTCTCAGGTTATCCTTTATCCAACGAGTGTGAGCTTTATCCATGCCCGACGGCTGGGTTGAGATATTCCGTCGACTGTCAGACTAGTTACGTCACTGACTCGTTCACCCATCACACACCCCTTCTTTAGAGAAATCATCCCTATTTTGCAATGGAGCCAACCACCCGCTATCACTCTGCCGTCCACAAGAACACTTATTGACAGGAAGTCTCGTGTTTCTGTTGTTCATACAGTAAGGGATCCGTTCCGTCGAGTTTTGAACTTGCCTGCATCTGGACCTGATATATCTGGTCAACCACAGTCTCTCTCCTCTAATTGACCTCTGATCTATCGTCTTGCTTTGTGCATCCCATGATGTCTTGGTTTGGTTGATGTACCCCTGTCGCCCGTCTGAATGTCCGTTTTCCCACATATTATTGTTCCCGGGCTCACAGACATCCATTAGAATCACGGGCTTTCTACCGTGCTGTGATGCACTCTGATTTGTTGCATGCTTCACTGTATGGTGCCCAAATAATATCCCTGGTAGGTTTTTCAAGCGACTACCACTACTGTTCAGCTATTCCTTCATTGTGGGATTGCACCACTTTTTCAGCCCGTTGGCTTGTGAATGGTATAGTGGTGTGTGTAGTCCCTGAATCTCCTCATTCGTAAACATTTCCTGAGATCGCGAGCCGTCAAAGCACAAGCTCCCATGTGTGATGCTCCTCTGGCGTAATTCGTAAAGAGCACATTCATAAGGACATGCGTAGCAGTTTCATGTGCTCGATCAACCGCTTCAATGGCCATCTTGTGAAATGGTTCATAGCCATTTTCTCCTTGCCTTGTTCGAAGTAGAACAAAAACTGCTGTGCCCCTTATGTGCGCGGCCTGCTATGTTACAGGGGATTGCGTCTGCTGTTACTCGAATGTGTTGACAGCAGAGGTATATCCATAATGGTAGTAGTAATAGTAACAGATAAAACACTTTTTTCTTCCCATGCGAGCACATCTGAAGCTGATCTCTTTGGTTCATTCCTTGTTGTCAGACATTCAGATGTCTCGTGCGTCTTAGCATCTTGCTGTTGATTGGCTAGTCTTCATTGTCAACGGTCACTTTTCTGTTCAGCTGTATAACTTCAGTCGGTAACTCATTTCCATTTATGAGTCATGTCATTGTCCGTTATCTCGGTAGTTCTGCCACTGATTCGTACAATGGTGTAACTGAGCTCTGGTAGCCGAAATACTCTTGTTGCTCTCTCGCCGTCGTCAGCGTGAAGAGTTGTCATTGTCAAATAAGTATTCTATATTTCTATCTCCTGGACGATGACTAAACAATCCTGTCCCACGATTGGATACTTCCTATATGTCTCTCTCGCTCATCGACTGGCGTGTTCACTCGTCTCTGGAGAAACCAATGTAACTTGCATCAAACGACATTATGAATACCTTGTTCACCCTTGGCGTCGTATGGCACCTGGCCTTCTCTTCTACACATACGTACTCTTCTTATCATTGAACTACATTCAGAACTGACTCGACGGTTCTTTTCAGTCGATACGGATTGCAGTCATTGGCCAAATTCCCAATGATTCAATATTACTATTGTTATTGTTATAAGGTCTGGATTTGAATACGGATAATCTGGAAATCGAGCGCATTTGCGTTAAAACTTCGACACTTTTGTTTGTGATAATTCTGTTTTCTCACCACATAGCCGGAAAAGTTTTCCACCAATACTGGATCCCGTTTCTCGGTATCACACAACATTCCTTGTTATTTGTGATTATGGCTTTTAGATGGCAGTTGGAATGTCGTACGTTAGATCAACCCAATCACCTTATACTGTGTCAGTGTGTACACATTGGACACCTCTGACCACTTGTTGTCTTCCCGCCGGTTATAATAGCCATCGGACTTTGGGACGCAATATGAGCTATGCTAATGTCTTATTGAATAGTAACATGTTTATATCAGTGATAGAACTCACTATGTTGTTGGGATATTAATCAGGCTTGTTTGTTTTTCCAGTTTCCGTACAGCTTTCGTTAAACCCTGAGTTTTTCTTAGCATCTTGTTTCTGATATTGTCCCTTTGTCCATCTTGTAATTCTGTTGCATATTGTTTAAGTGTACATCATCTGTATCAAAGGATATTAATTGTTTGTACTGTTAGTCAAATCATGTTCTACAACCGCGTTGATTTTCGTCGGTCTTCTTAAACGTCGCGTGTGAGTGTGCTGCATTTTCTCCTCCCTTTCTTTCTCTCAATTTTTCTCATTCATGACTGTTATCCAGGGCCCGTTTGGTCGAGGTCGCATCTGTTTTCAAAGCGTTGACGGCCATGCTAACCTCGCTGCAGTCGGTCTCGTCTCAGCGTGATGGTACGTACGTCGCCTGTGTGTGGCATGTGTCACATTTTTCTGTTCAGTCATAATGCCGCAGTTATTGTTTGAAGCTTAGCGATTTTGTTTGTCACTAATCGGACTTCATTCACATTTGATCTTCATCTTCGCATTCAGACAAACTCTTCGACCAACCCACTTCGTGAGGACGCAGGGGACTGTAATTTCGTGTGCGGTAGATATCATCAATAGTTAGTGCTTCCGTCCAACTTGGGTTGTATACTCTGGTCATGAGGTTCGTGAGTCCAGCATACTTACTGCCACATTTACCTCATCTCTGACATCGTCGAATCGGCATATCCAAATATCCAACCACAATATTGTGTGAATAACGTTAGGGTTATCCGACCATTTCGACGGAACAAAAAATAACATCGGTACTGCTCATTTCATTTGAAATGCTGCTCAGTTGTTTATGTTGTTTATTTCAAACAGGCTTAGCACCTGACACTACCTAATCCGCACAACGTTTGTCTGATTCGTCTCCCACTATTCACAGATCTTGTTGATGGACGATGCTCATTGCCAAGTGTTCAGTCTAAAGTTTGTTCTGCCAGTATTAGGCCCTCAACTGTTTGTGTCATTTCCAACCCGGTCTGAATCTGGTTATCAGCTCATATCGTCCGTATCAACCCTCTCAATTCTCGTGGTATCTTCGATGTCAGATCCATCTTTTTTAAACACACGAGAAATCTATCCAGCTTCAGTTTAAGTGGCTGTCTGACTTTTAAACATCTTATTTTAATAGCACAACTTAACGAAAAAAATCTAGCGGTCGTTTTTGTTTTCACGTTCTTACTGATCCGACTCATCGGATGTGATATTCTAACCATGTCGTTTGGTCCAATGAGTCAATTCATTTTTGCTTGCTAATAAATAGAGGTCTTCTTGTTTCTTTCATTCTCTGGTTTGTGTAGACATGTGCTCACTACTTTGCGGTTTCTGTGAACATCTCGGGATGCTTAGGTCTTACTCACGTTCGTTAGCTTACAGTGGACGTTCAAACTCACACAGCGTGTAAATCTGTGTGTCACATTTCTCTGTTGAAATGCCCTAAAATTAGGGTGCTAGGCTTATCTATGAAATCCCATATTTCATTAGCGTGTTGTCCAGATTTTTACATTGAACAAACGGAAATAACAATAACGGAACATTCTACAATCAAGCGAGGAAAGTGGGACACTCTGAATTAAAAGTAATACATCGATAACTTCCACATTTGTGTTTACGTCGAAACAGTTGGCACACTTGAAAATTAACAACTTGAATTTATTAGGTTCGAGCTACATTCTGATTGACAAAACTGTGCTTACTTGTTTGTTGTGAAACAAGGAAGTTCACTCAGTAATTAAATTGATAAAAATCTGGCCAATACCATTGTTCATCGAATTTTAGTCGAAATGTGCGCACATGCTGTCTACTCTTGAGATTAGTGAACACTAATCCGTACCTTGAAACACGAAAGTCGATATGTCGTTCAATTCTTCGTCTGGCGCAAAATCACAGGGGAATGATGCTGCTTTTCCTATGAACATACACATTATCTCATGAGCAATGTATGGTGAAGCAGGAAAATAAAAACCTCTTAGCAAAACTATGTCCGTGCATACACTACTGTACATACATTAACATACTAGGACACATACAACATAACAATTTGATGATTTTTAACTGCGAGCTCTTAAGTTGAAGGATGAAACTTTTTAGATTATAACAAAAACAGCCGTGGAACAAAATCACGCAGCAGTAACACGCTAACAATTTCGTTTTGTGAAGTCGCATCGAGAATTTAAAGTGGTCCGCTGTTTTTTTTTGGAGAGCAGGAGGGTTGGATCGACTGCTGAGAATGAACCCGTAACCGTTAGCCTAAAGTGGCATGGTACTTTTTTCATAACAGCAGAGTTGAACCAATTGTGCATATACGCTCATCCATCGCGAGTTATGTATTATGTTGTCATCTGATTTGGAAATCTTTTTATATGGCCTTTAATTAAATGTCATGTTAACCATGGCAAATTCATTCACGCAGTCGTGGCGAATATGAGATTAGTACTGTGACAATAACCTGACTGGACTTATTTCAATCCTGTTAAACATTGTTTCTAAATCACTAAATCTCCATGGCCAATTACCATACTTTTATCTTATTTGTTTCCCAGCAGATTGTCTGAAATGTTGTACATCAAAAAATGGTACTTTCAGTTTATTTCACAGATCTATGCGTTTTTAAACGCGAAGCAGCGAAGCAGAATCATTTGCATAGGTTAAACGATAGACTTGTATATTTCTTAGTTGACATTATCGATACTGTATTCATGGGCTTACTACACACTATCAAGGATGTCAGACGTAGTTACCGCAGAACAAAAAATGTGCTCCCAGCAGAATGCGTTAGACATCTTCGTAAATTATTCGATTAATTTTAAGAAGTTGCAACTATTTTTGATACAGTCACATCATTCAATTAGGTGTTATTTTCTTTAAACCTGATACGTCTTAGTGCTATTGGAACCACTACTTTTACATGTGTAAACAGTGATTGCAGAAAATAGTCTGCCTAAGCTTAAACTTGTATGGGGAGCATTCCCGTTGCTCTTACTGTGTCAGAATATGCCCATTTTGGCTGAGTTTAGCTCTTGGTTTTAATGTGGATTGTTCCACATCCTGATAAGTACGATCGGTTTTCGGGCTCGTTCTTTCACATGGTGTTGTTCAATAACGCTCTTGATATTGTACCCGAATTGATGAAAATGTGCAAGGGATGTATGCATCTATAACAAACTATGTGGCTACCGTTTTGTGTAAGTCGGATGAAATCATTTTGAAATTGGAAACGTGATTTGCGCTCATCAGAAGTTAGGGCCAGGGATCAGTCATTGTTTCTACGAGTTTTCAAGACGAATCTGTTTTTCCAGAACAACCCATATGCAAGTGGACATTGTGTCTGCTGGTGATATTCTTAATATGTGGCTCAGATTGCTATCAATTGATTGATTAATTGGTTGATTGATTAATTCCCAGTTCCAATTGTTTCGTGATTGCTCAAATTACTGGCACGTGCGCTCGAACTGTGCAACATAGTTTATGACCTATGTTCCCGTAATACAGGCCTACGTTCACGTCTTTCTGACGAAAAATTGGCGTCCTAGACAGTTCTGACATCTTCTGTGCGGTCTCCGTCAGAATTCCTAATTGAATTAGACACAGCCCTCTATGGCTTCTAGATTTGACATAATCTTCCTCTATGAATTACAATGATTTACTTCCCTCATGTAGTTTTTCCATTGGAATATACAAGAAAGTAACTCAGGTCTCTTAAGATCGTGTCAATTTGGTGACTGGTATTCGCAACATTTTCGACGATTCAAAGCAGTTGTTTCCACTACTACACAACTCTTTTCAACTCCATCGAAAGCCTAAGGAGTCTTTGAATACTTCTATCATTCTATCGGTCTGTGCAACTAGTTTTCATCGTTGTTCAAACGTAGCCCAAAACATATTGAAGGTGTTATGTTTACACAACGATTGGTTTCTAGTATTCATGCCGACCAAATTCGAAAAGCCTTTTTAAAATTAACGAAAAATTAGCTTGACATCGAGCTTGTGATTCTTCTTGAACTATTACAGAGCTACTTCTGCAATCACAAATGTTTAAAAACATTTACGTTTGCAATAAATTTCAAAGTTACAAGTATCACAGGGGATTTCACATTTGAAAATGTCACCTGTTATTGTTATAAAAGTGTCTACTATGAGACAACTTATCCTGTTTGATTCGCCGTTTCCAAATACCTCTGGAAAATCCATTGTTTTCTTTAAAGTTGCAACTCTTATGCGATCTCTAAATTGACTGTTTTATCGTTCGGTCAATCAGTTACGATCAGTTGATCGACCCGCGTATCCAAGTTCATGGCTTCAGACATCGGATTATATTGTATAGCTCCGACTGTTATCTTTTCCTCGATTTGTCCCATCGACTGCTTCTCTGTTTTGGTCATCACAGGCGTATTGTACACTTGCTGCTTACACTTGTTTCTCCTCTCTCTAATAAAACAGTTTCATTTCTGTCCTATCACATGAACCAGTTGCAAATGTGAGAGCATTTAGAGCAACCAATACGAAATTACCTATACCAGCCCGAATGCATTAAATCATGAGTTAAGTGTACAGTGACAAGAATCAGTACCATGTTTTGTCTACTGACACCAGTGGTAAACTGAAGATGCGTAAATACAAAATTGGATTGAAATCGATGCGATCATATTCAAGCAGGATTCTCAAAGCGTCAGTTGCTTTTGATGTGCAAGAAATAATTACAATTTTGCTACAGTCTATTTGACCCGTTGAAGAGGCTAGTCCATCCGGTCCCCCAATTCAAGCCATCTTGCACTAGGCGGTTCTGTGTTATTTCGATTCCTTCTGTCCCTGAACGCCACTAGGTAGTTCTAAATTGTTTGTCCTTAATGAATACGGAACTTCTGATCATCACTGGACTTTCATTTCGGTTTTGATGTGTCTTCATACTCTTTCCTCCACGTTCGTTTGTTACAATTTTACGTCCCCCAACTGGTTTCAGTCGCAGGGTCTCCATGCAGGTGGACGTTGTACTCGCATTGTCAAGCTGCCTACGGAGATTGAGGATGTAGTACTATCTCAGAATTCCAAACCCGTGTTCCTGTTAGACAGCCAACTTTGATGGCGAGGATTTCCAATGTCTATGCAATGGTGGTCGGTTGACCTATCTGCGTGAGTCTTCAAACCTTGAAGGTGGTAAGCTTGGATGGTGTCCGGAGGGCACTTAGGGATTATGTCAATCTAACAAAGATATCACCTTAGTGTTTGGCACATTATCCATCTGACTAAGACTTCCATCTTGGACAACGAATGAAGCAAGTCTCGGATGTATGTCGGAAAACAAGATTGACGGGTCGCCATCTAAAGAAACATTCAGCAAAAAATGCCAAATGTTGCATATCGTTTTGGTGTGGTAGGATATGGCATGAGAGGGAAGCAGGTCACTGGTACCTCGGCTAAATTGTTACGTTAAAAGCATGATACAGAATTCATTGTTGTTAAAAGGCTGCCAAGTTCGTATCTGTCATTGGGGCAGGGTACTCCCTCGTTCCTCAGATTGAAAAAATGGATTGGTCTGGAGTCCCTGCCCAAAGCTTTTGGTTAAAAAACTTAACCGGCAAACCAGCGGAACGATGCACGGAGTTTGCAGTTCTTTAGGAACCGGTGACTTGCGGTGAGATCTGTCCGTACTGGCCACCAAATTGTCTGAGGCTGCAACAGAAGCAACATAGTGGTTTCGAAGATTCACTAAGGAAGGTGTTTGTGATGTAATAGATCTACCCAATGAGAAGATCCGAGACCAACTGGGTTGTTGGAAAACTCCGCCTCTTGTTGCCGATGGCCGGTGACTAAATTGGTTCGCGAGTCTTTCGAATGGTGTCTAGCAGTTCGGTGCATCCGGCCCACCTTACATACCTATTAGAGCGGGTGCTCACCACATTGACTCTCATCCTACGCTGGATTTGTCCATGGTTGATGGAGTTCGAAGATATTCACACATCATCCAGACGGCACGCTGTCCGGAGCCCATGTGTTCTCATTAAGGCAGTTGAAACCTCTTTGTGACGGGACAGTAAATACTGTCGTGAGCCTGTATGACACTTCACAGGAGACTCGGCTACCAACCGTGAATCCACCACTCTCTGGTAGTGTTACCATTTACTGTCTCTAAGTGTTTGTTCACCCAGAGAACCCCGCTCATTTAGCAGTTAATCTTACTGTGGAGGGTCATCCTCTAATCTGCAGCCAGGGAACGGGCCTATTTACACAGAGCTAACCAACTCGAATGCCAGGTAAACACGGATGTGCTTCTTTTTCCTGTTACCACTATCAGTACTGGATTACCTCTATCTCCAAATGGTTTTACAGGAATTTCTTGGGGAAACTTTTGTTCGTTGGTATGGCTACCAATCTACCTCTCGTTGTTTGCCTCACGTAACCTTTAATTCCACATGCAGGCGCATAAAACTTCTAGGCTCTACTGTTGATCCTCCTCAAATTCATTTTGGAGAAATCCTTGTCCCAAAAGGATCATTCCCTTCGATGCAACAAGGGGGGCAGATTACATATGAGATTGTTCTCCAGATGATCGACGTCATGTTTCGATAAATAAGCACAGTAGTCAACCATTTCTGTGGATCTGTTCGTTATTAAACAGGAGGCGAATGAACATACATTTTACGAAACAAGTTTTGATTACTGACGCTGTTTTTTTTTTGAGAAGTCATGAGAGGTGAATTAGTTTTCTTTTTTTCTTTTTCAACACTAGTTGATCCTTCCACGTGGCATCACGTGATCGAACTTTATCCGCATATCGTGGATTGTGTCCTGGTTACCGGTGGAAGTCAAATGACTGTTGCTTTGCATCGCTTGTTACGGCTGTACGGTGAGCTCCTGCGCCCCTCAAACTTGCCCACACCTGATTCTAAAACGTCCAACGGGATCTGATCCTCTCAACTATGAATCTTCGATTTAATTTTCACTGTGATAAGTTCTTTTTTGCTAAACACTCACTTGAAGGTGCTGGCATGCCATGTTTTGTTGTTCACGGGATAGCACTATTCTCTCACATTCGCTCTGCTCGAATCATCACTTATCTAATGAATTTGGCTGTCTCGATGTTTCCTTTTTCAATGGCTATTGTTGTGCCACGTTAGCACTGGAACTGCTGTGTTCTTTTATATACATCATTTTCAACTGATTTGATGCTGTTCTCACATACTGATTAATCAACGTTCCTTGTCGTGCTCATCTTCTTCTCATTCTGTGTGCAGGTATGGATAAACTCCTCGTAAGGTTCCCTTATGGTATCGTCGCTTCATACTCAGCAATCCGTTTTCTTTTACATGATGTATCTGGCCTATTCGTTGATCTGGCTAGCTGAATGACTTGTGCTGTGTTTCCTACATCCTCATTGAATGAAGAGGGCGATCGGAATGGTTCTTAGTTCACTTTGTACACATTTATAGGAAGGCCTATTGCCCGATTTTGGTTGAAAACCACTTAAGGAATGGAGCAGAGTTGTTCCAAATATGTCAGCCACCCTAAATTGTCTCTTTACGTTTCCCTGCTCATAGTCATTCTACAAGTCAAAACGGCCTGTAGCTGAATCCTATTCAGCCCTAGGTTAACTGCATCGCGATCACATTGTTCGAGACATTTAACTGTACACCGTTTTGATCTGTTAAGTGGTCATATTCTAAGAAACTTGTTTAGAAGTATTCTTGGTTGAGTTGAGACCCTCGTGGACGATTTCCTTCAAGTTTAAGACTTTCCGTTGTCCATCTACACTTTCCACTCGCTTTTTTAAATTCAATGTATACTCTTACTTATTAAATCACGGTTTCTCACGTAATCTCTTAACTTGAAACAAGGAATTTGCATGATGCTGGATTTGTTCATCCCACTCACCCTCTGGTACAGAGTATCGAACCGTGCCCCCCTTTTGTGTACGCCTATCCCATTTTGATATTTGTTTTGTTCAACAGTGCAGTGTTTCCTATTCTTAAGACTCATTGGCGTATTCTGATTGAATAATGCTAACCATTAAGAGGCCTGGGCAACTAATATACAATTATCCAGCAATTTGAAGCTGTGTAATTATTGGTGGTCACATGCTTAAGATAAAGGGCGTGTTGAAAACTGGTTCACCTCCATTGCATCGGTAGATTGATTATGGGACGATTATTCTAGCGGTTTCAAACGGACACAACTGGAGCACGGCAGAGTAGCGGCCTTTTTCGCATACTTTGTAATCAGGTTGTGTTCCACATAAAACTTCGTTGACAAGGCTGGACCTGTGAAGTTGTTTTAACCGCTAAATCGTTACAATCATTAATTCCTCCGGCGTTATGCCCTTGGTCTTGTATTGTAATGTCAACCAAGTTGTAGACCCAATTAGTTGGACCTTTGGTGGAATACTTCGAACTAACAGTAGCAAACGTTAGTAATCAAATTTAGGTGACATATAAACAACGTAACGTCGTGATGCCATCACGACCATCCTTATTCACAGCTGGAGTCCTACAGGATTGGCTGACAGAGTTAAAAATGATCACAATAAACACTTGGCTGGATAGCAACGTTTCGGTCTCTGCTCATCGGACGAGCATAGACTGTGTGTTATGGATGACCAGATGAAGATCATGGTCACATTTCGGTAGACGCAGACAGAATTAACCCAACCGTTCACCAAAAAGCTAACGGTGAACCGTTTTGTCACATCTCCCCTTGGTTCACCACCAGCATTTCCTAGACAATTAAGTTTTAACTCATCTAAAGCGGATAAGAAGAGAGGAGAAGTTAATGCGAGAACGGTTGATCTAGTCCTTGCAATGAGGATTGTAGAAGGAAGTACGGACGACGAAGAAGTAGAACTATCAACGCTGGCCGGCTGCTCGTCACCACGTTATCTAGCAGAACGGACGAAATTCCGAAGGACTGCAGTCAGCGATCTCGAGAATAAAACTGGATAACTGGTGAGTACAGTGGAAGGTTTGAAATTAAGTCAGGAACGAAGTAGACCGACTGCAAGATTAGTTGCGAACGAACTCAACGCGATCATTGCTTTGCGTGCACCGTCCGTTTCGAAAGTTTTATGAAAATCCCCCTATTTCAGTGTGTGTGTGTATTTGCAACATGATTTTCTGTCGTATGTGTATGTGAATGAAAATTAACCCTTAAGTGGTTATTCACGAAATGTAATTAAAGTATGCCATTGTCTGTCGTTAGTTACTACTCCTTTTGATATTTCTATGTTAGAAAAATGGTTTTTCTGGTCGCAGTGGACCATTTTTAAAAAAGTGGTTCCGGTCATTAATGTCAGCGTCGTTTGCCTATCTACCCAGGAGAAGGTAGATATGGCTATCTGTCATGTTTCATCGCTTTCCGTAAAAACATTTCCAGTCAAAGCAATAGTGGCGTGATACTTCCGAGAGAACGGAATCATAGAGTTAAACCATCCCGATAGCGTCACTTTGTTTGGAGACAATACCCAGGCAATCCGGTATATGCCAGTCCTGTTAGAAAACAAGGTATCACGACACACTGTATAATTCGCACCCATCTAAGTAAAAAGTGCTCCTTCAGGACTTGTGCCTGCACTCTCCGTAAGTGATTGCAGTTTGGATTCAGGAGAAAGTTCGCTTCACCTCGACAGTTGCATCAACTAATAGCGGTGCCAGGAATAAGGGTGCCTTACGTACAACTAGATTAGTACAATTAGTACAATTAGATTGGTTGGCACCAACGTGACATCTTGTCACATTACAGAATGATGTCAAACGTGATTGCCCGCGTAGCACTGCGCCATGGCTACGAAACCTGGTTGCTCTGGCCACAGCCTCTTTGTGTGGTATTTTCCGATCATCTGTACATGTACAAAACTGTCGACCCTCTGGAAGAGCGAGTTTGTCGCAGTGGCAAGTTTATTTTGGTTCAACAGCCTTGACCTTAAAAGTGTTCTCTATTTCTTTGGGTTTAATGTAAACAGTGTTCTTGGGAGGCTGTCTGCTGCGCGTTATCTTTAATTTGATCGGCTGATGAAGCCAAGCTCGAGATCTTCAAACACATTCATGCAACCTGTCATCTATAGGACTATTTGTACTAATGTCTGTCCATGGCGCAAATCTTGTCTATAATCCTACCGTCCTTGCTTGGATATCACGCTGTCCCTACTTACCGATATAAATGCGCATCCGACTCTCGCTGAGGAAAATCTCATCTCGAATAGAACAGATTCCTCTCTTCGTTGTTTTCTTTGTAGCGTAGGGTCTTATTCATCGGCAACATTAAACCGTCACCTTGTAGATCATCAACGGAACCTAACAGCTTGTGTAGCGACCCTCATCGATGAATTTGGCTTCACTGGCGTCATATACCGCTAACTATTTACTACACAAAGAGACTTACAACAATACAGTATGCCATTAAAACTCTTCATGTATGACTCGAAAAAATTCGTTCTGCATACAACTTGACGACACCGTAGGTCGACGCTAGAAGAGGCCCCTTTAACTTACCTTGCGGAAACATTCTTCAATGAAGATGAGCTACAGGATGATCAGCAGGTTTACTTAACGACATCCTCCTCAGATCACCGTGACAGCCAACTTATTCGTCATGAGATCCAATTGCACGTAATACCGCGACACGGAAATACCAGTCAACTCAAATTATCTCAACAACTAACCTCATCTACAAAGTGCTCCCGACTAACCTGTTTTAACCTATCCGACAGACCATCATTCCCAGGAACTTTCAACACGTCCCTTTAACACATCGCTACCTTGAGGGCCACCACCTATTCTAGCAACATCAGACGATCAAAAGCCACCTTTCATAATACCTATCCCTACTTAACTCCATCATGCGCAAGAAAAATTTCTTATATCAGGTTATCATTATCGCATTACGGGTGTTGCGTAGCGGACAGCTTCGTTTGTTAGCAGCATAATGCGTACATTCGGGAATTGCCGAACAGGTCTCAAAGCCAGGAAAACGATAGACCGGAAGCGACTACTGGAATAGTGTGTACGCACTATGGGGGGCTTTCCACCAGGGTGCTCAATGTGTGTGAATACACGTCAGCCCTGCAAATGAGCGTACGCGTTCGTGGTCCTATGTTTTAACACAACCTGTACGGGATTTTATTCAATAAACAATTTCACGGGCATCCTTTGCGATCCCAACACAGGATCCTTAATCTAATGACGGATTATCGGACATCCTGATTTCATTTTATCAGAACTACACATGGGAAGCCAATTAGTAGCTGACGTGGACGTTCACCATTCTAAAACTGGTAGATCACTTTTCCAACCTATCATATGCGTCCTTCATAGAACTTGGGGTTCATTGACAGCTAAGTCTGTAGAATGCTGTGTCCTACTTCGACGGCTTGAGGCATCTTATCAACTTTCTGATGAAAGAGTTACGCTGCCTTGATTTTGATCGGCCATGTTCTGCGTAGACTAAGTGAGCAAGTAGTGCGTTGCAGTATAACCCATCATCTTCTAGCCTCCTGATTGTTGTATCCATAGGGCCAATGGTACCAAGAGTAGGCTATCACGGAAACTGACACCTGTAATGGTCAGGTTCACTACCGTAAGCAGAAACATTCACTTACATGAAGTAGGTTTCTCGGTCGTGTGCATCGTAATCACTGTTTAGATAGGATAGGTGACCGCTTCTCGCTGGCATTTCCAAGTGGAACTGTGTAGTTTTTAGTGAAGGGCAAATTCAATTTAGTTCGAACCAATGCATGAGAGTGGTACTCGTATGTCTTTTCTAAGGATGAGGTGCGTTTGGAAAATGAACAATTAAATGCAAGTAGTCAGAGTGTGGGACAAATTTTCAAAGACAAATGAGTTACTTCGTTATTTTGCGTGGTAAGCAAAATAGAAGCATCTATGTCAACACATTACAAAGATCCTTATTACCAGTTATCACATCGAATGAACGGTTAGATGTATTCCTCTAGCATTACGATGAGTGCTACATGTAACTTTGTACATATAAATATGACCCTTTCTTAGAGGAATGCACGTATTCATCCGGTCAGCTCATAGTCTTGATCTAAACTCCATCAAGAGTTGATGCATGCATGTTTGATGGTAGCGACTTCTAATAAATTTGCCACGATGTTCAACACATCCAAGGTATAGATGGCAGCCACCATGAGGAAGTTGATCAAGTTACTACAAATTATAGGGCGTGAATTTTAGTCACGATTTATGACTGGATACAAGAAGCATTGGGTGTTTTCATCCATGTACATTATTAAGGACGGTTAGAAATCGACGATCCGTTTACTGTTCTCAGTGTGTACAACAAAATCCCAAGGGAACCCCCAAAAAACTAAACTGTATTTTGAACGCCTACATAATCACGTCGTAATTTCTATTTTAAAAAAGGGAACAGTTCTGTGGTACCAAACTATCTTGATATGATCTTAATAATGGGAGCAACTCTCAATGGGCCTTTTCAGTCAACACATTTTCATTATAAGCCATTAGTATAGTGAAACTCTATTTGATCCAACGCTTCTCCAAACCCCGACACAATAGACGATCTAGCAATGAACCAGTCGAACGTCCTTTTAAGATACAAACGAACAGCTTCAACGTTACATCGTCCGTTGCTCACCAAATTCTTTGTTATGTATTACACCAATCAGTTTGTATGTTTGAAACATTGAATTCCCTTTAATCACTTCATCAGACTAGAAAGAAGACATACATTACGATATGTTAACATTTCGTTTACTCTTATCATTCGCAAACATACAGCATACCAGTTATATATCTCATACAGATAAGGACAGACAGGGTTTACATACGCCTACAAACACATGCAGTATTATGTATTCATGACCATAGCAATGTGATAGATTGCCTCAACCACCTCTGTGTGCATAACGTCCACCGGTAAGATCAGATATGCAACGCCTCTCAGAAAGCCAGTAACTTTGGGTTTCGATTACGCAACAATATCTTGAATGAGTTTACTGTACAAACTTGGTAAGATGTTTAACAGTAGACGACGTTGGATTTCGAGCAGTCAGTGAACCAAGTTGAGACCGGTGTGTCATCAGTTGCTTCAACCACTTCGGGATGTGTTCGACGACCCGTTATGATAGTCGTCAATCTGTCGATCTGCCTATGTAAACATCATTACAACTGCAAATGAACTGGCACACAACACGGGAGA
The DNA here is from genome assembly GCA_013368495.1 of Paragonimus heterotremus. Taxonomy (NCBI): domain Eukaryota; kingdom Metazoa; phylum Platyhelminthes; class Trematoda; order Plagiorchiida; family Troglotrematidae; genus Paragonimus; species Paragonimus heterotremus. The sequence goes on along the minus strand of LUCH01000236.1, from coordinate 112,600 downwards.
CAGAAGAGTTTGACAAACTACTTTCGCGATTGTGACAAACGGGTCTTTTTGTGAATTGAACTAAGCGTGACTGCGCAGCCGCGAACGTTCGAGCCAGAGCAGACTTTAGTTTGCGCTTTACGTCTGTGGCTAGATGGCCACTTTTAAATAACGAGAATAGGAAAACATCCTTCTTTTGAACCATCAGTATGGGCTCAGTGATCTTCACCGTATTATGCGCCTCAGTGAATTTATCATTTGATGGTGATGTTTGTCTCAGCAACACCTGTTCTGTCTACAGAGTATCCCGAGTGGAAATACGCCTGGTTCTATGAAACAGTTTCTTAACCAAACCCGCTTTGTATGCAATAGGAGCAAAGCTGGAAAACTGAAGATAGTGACCACCCCATGTCGTTTTATGGGGTACTGAGCACTGTAAGTTGTCATCCTCACATCTAGTAATGAGTACATCACACACAAAACTGTTATTCGATTCAACTTCGTCAGACAAAAATAGGTTGGGGTGAACATCATTAGGAAGTTGAAAAACGAATCAAAATTACTGTAGATTCTGGCCAGAATCTATGGAAGTTGTGTTCGGATCACTCCAACTGAAACTGATAGTTGGATGGCAAAGTTTTGACCGGAGGATCGAACCACGGACCCGTCACACCGCAGGCCGCGACCCCACCGTCCGACTGACCGACCGTTGTCGGCCGCCTGCACAATACCAATCTCAACTGATCCCCATACCCATATCGCATTGGTCAAACTGTCGTACTGTAGGCCTGACACATAT
>LUCH01000236.1:97878-111581 GCA_013368495.1 Paragonimus heterotremus | reverse complement strand
TGCTTATTTATGTACAGAACCAGTTTATCTGAGTAAACCTTCAACATTCCGTCTTGTTCTGCCCTGAATCAAGAGGTTTACAACCGCCTCGATGGACTGCGTATAGCCGTGAATCCTGACAGATTCTACAATTACCAACATCAGTAAAAATTAGAACATCATCAACGTGTCGTTTGTACAATAACAATTCAGCTACATAATCCGAGACTTGCCGCTCAGTCATTCCTAAGAAGATGTTCGTATGCAAGTCCTTCAAAAGCGAAACGAATGTTTTCTGTACATAATAAAATAATATCTTTGAGGTATTCAAGTGAAACACCTATATCACAGTTTTGACTGGAGATAAAGTAACATAAAAATCAACTGTTTCACGAAGAGGAACATTTGTAAAAAGAGAATTAACATCCATGGAATACATTACTTAGGTACTCACCGAAGTGTTTTCTAAGATTTCAGCTAATTTGAAAGTCCTTCGAGCAATCTGCGGATACAACTTCGCAGACGGGATCCAAAATGTCCACTAGCCAACGAGCAGCTTTATGATAAGCGGAATTGTTCATGCACAATGTCAGACGTAAAGGTGCACCATCCTTGTGTACTTTTGGAGCATCTCTTAATCGAGGTGTTTCCGTGCTAATTGATTTCAACTGTCAGTACTGAGTTTCAGATATGCATTCATGCAATAACAGTATCTGAAAGACTCCTTTAAATTAGCCGAAATCTTAGAAAACACTTCGATGAATACACAAATAATGCAGCCCATGGATGTTGATTCTCTTTTTACGAATGTTTCACTTATTGAGACAGTTCAGTTCAACAACAAAGGTTTACTCAACGACTTGCACAATCACCCCGAGCGTGTTTCGATTGGTAGCTTTACTTGGTTGATGTGACAACATTTGATTTTTCTGATTTCGGTTTCATCTGAATTGTAAAAGTTGGAGTACGCTTACACAGGGAATCATGAGTCAGACCAAGTGGTGAGACGATTCTGTCCATCATTCACATTAGCAATGAATGTAGGGATTTTAACCAAAACAATCTCATTGAAAGTAAGACTATAAAGACTCATATTATAATGTCCTACACAAACAAATAAAATAACCTGGGTGAGACGCACCACTGACCTCGACATGCTATCTTGTCGGGTAGCGAACTGGGCAATCACGAACAACCAATCTGGCATGTAATCGTTACCAACTTCACTGTACGGAACTGTCATGGTTTTATATTTCGTAGCACGTTGCCGCTTGCAATTCCGTTGATAGTTACAGTTATTGTCAACCGTAGGGATCGAAAACTCTATTTTGTACATGGGGGCAGATCGGTCTATTTAGCAACAAACAAGCGCAGGCCAGGTAAGGAATATGCAGTTTGTGAATGGTCTGCATGTGGTCGTGGGATGGACACAGGTTTGCAGACCCAGACAGATAAACATTCACTATATTGTTGTAAACAACCGAAAAAAACACTGAATCGATCATGAAATAAAAGAACGTCCGACAGCACCCGAATTTTCTGCCTTCAGATAAAGAAAATAGTGTGCCCTCGTCCTGACGAAAAAATGAATGATGACGCAAATTTTTTCAAAGTCAACTCAAAAGATGATTATAAAAAGCCACTTTGTTGTAACCAAAAATGTCAGTACCAAGACAAAAAATATTTGGGTTTATACAAGGTATATATGGTACATGATTACTCCCAAATATTCTCTACTCGGAAGTCAGAAGGACAGTTGCCAAAAATGGTAGCTATGACCACCAGTGTGGGTGGGAAATTAAAGGTCGACTAACTGCTAAAGACTACCCCTGGATTCTTTGGAGAATACCTTTCAATTTGGTAAGCCAAAATCGTCTTCTCTGAGGCGTAATTCATCCAATGCTTTATACAATGTAAAGTTGCCAACTGCTGGTGTATGGCATGCATCATAGCGGTCTGTAAAAAGGAACGTCTGAATTTCACCCGATTTCATGTATATTCGTAGTTTTCGGAAAGATAACTGTCATACGAATGGAAGCTCGGATAGATAGTAAAGGCTTCTCAGTTACCTCAAGCATAGTCGTTCAGGCTCAATCACTTGTAGCCTCACCTGTGTAGTTCAATCCATTCTGTCATCGTTTAATGGAAAACTCTAGATTTGTTCACATATGTTCTCTAGACTACAATGAAGCAGTTCGAAGCACTGATAGAGGGATGCTACTTTAAATTCTCAACCAGCCTGACATCCATACCTGAACTGCTTATCTTCTACGTGATTACTCTGCGAACTGCAGCCAGTTTACTCAATTTGACGACCAAGCCTCATCGTTATTGACTCTGGTATTCCATAGGATACAGCCCTCCCACCCCGCCGTTCTCTTTCTTACTATATACACTGTACATACTAATTTATGATTACACTTACGTAATCAAAAAAGGAAATGATATGGTGTTGAGTCTCAAACACCCTGTTTGAATTTCTCTTCTTTCCTCACTGTTTATCCAAACTAGCAAGTTGGTCAGAGTCTTGCAATCTGTCTCTTAACACATCATAATGTATTAACGTGTTATTTTTTACTCATGAAAAGAAGTCAAACTAAGGAACTTTCCGATGCACGCCCAACCATTCCTGTACTTACCGAATCTCTCCTTTAGGCTTTATCCGATTGCATGGGATAACAACGTGACAGGACCGCTTCATGTTACTGATGTATTCATCAAAGTCAAAAAGCTACCATTTTATATACCATGTTTTAAATCGCCTTCCATTTCAAATCACTGTGCCAGTTGTTTCATCAATGCTTATATCCCCCCATCGGATGTGTTGCTTCCCATCCGCTTCCCCTGGTTTGTTGTCAATGGATATTACACTTTATACCAAACTCCTAAAATCTATAACACATTGTGATGTAGTGTGTTTACATAATTTGTTAATTTGCTGCAAAATTCCCAGTAGTCAACGTAGCGCGTAGAAATATGCCTTCTTCTCGTTCTAAACGTAATCCACATTCGTTTCTTTTCCAATTTATGATCAAGTATCTGCAGGTGTTCATACTTCGTCTTGTCAGTCACCAACGCCATTCAAGCATACTTAGTACACGGAACGTTCGCAGTAATTTTTACAAAGGCTGCTTGACAGGTCGTTGAATGTGAGCGATCGCCGAGGGACATCCCACAGGGTACATAACACAGGAAATCCCCAAAGTAAACTGTAATATTCCGCGAATGGAAGACCCATGTGATCAATACTAATTCACCGTGCAGGGGATAAAATGACCACGTGTTAAAAAAAAATATTCACACGACAGATGTGTTGGAAGCTGTATTCACACTCACCAGATTAATCATACCAGTTCGTAGGAAACGTTTATTCAGCAGCACATACAAAACGGGAACACGATAACGTGATTTCACAGTGTACGAGCCAACAAAACAAACATTTTACAGTCATTCATTGATCCCTTCAGCTGCTGCTTCATTTGCTTGATCCAGCGTAGTTGGCAGCCACGAAACCTGGGACGGGGAAAGTAAAGACACAAGCTGTTAGTTCTGTAGTTGCATTAACATCGTTACTGTTGCAGAATTGCGAACTGAATTGCGGCCATCGGATCAAATTGGCATGGCTTTCTTGCTTGAATGGAGTTCGATTACCATTGGTCACTTAGGCGTTTCCAACGCTCAGGAGGCTGCAACAGCTGCCTCGGCGCGCTTATGTGGGTGTACACGCACAGGTGCGCGCGCAGGCGCACTGAATAGGCGCAGAGGCACGTACGCGCAGCACACGTTTAAGCGGTACGCGCACTCGCATTCGTTCTGGATAATGCCCCACGTGCCCTTCTAGCAGCCGATCGGCGGACCTGATAACTCCAAGTGTAACGTGCTGACGCCACTGGATTGGTACCGACACTCAGGAGTGAAAATGAGTTGTACCGTTATGTCAATCTGTTGCGCTTTCAGTGTATATAATACGTTTAGTACTGCTACTGTTATAGACTGCATTAAAGAGCAACAAAAAGGTTAAATCGGTTGCCCGTTGAGAGACAATACAAATACAGATTGTGCAAAGTGCATCATGTGCTTCGATCTAAGTTCTGAATGAATTGTCACTAAAACCACCAACAGAGCAGAAGCGGATCCCTGTTTTTAGTAATTAGTCCGTATGTTAGACCAGTAGGCTGAAATATCTCAACGAAGTAGTTACTATAAGTGCTCGCTGTCCGCGCGATGTTTTAACAAGCTTTGTGTTAAGTTTTGACGGTACTGTAGATCACTTGAGGTAGCACCCAGTGGTCACGGCAGTTGAAGTGCTTGAACAAATTGTACTTATGTACACATTGTCCCTTTACCAGACACCATGCAGGCTGAAACAAAATTTCAGTCGAACGCAACGTATATGCCCCTGAAGAGCTAGTTACATCTTTGCAGTCCCCATCCTCTGAGCTCTTATTCACAATAGTGACTTGTGCTATTTGCTACTCAAACAACTGACATGTGTTGTAAATTACTGATGAGTAGTCGGGGATTTAGTTAATTTCAAGTTGAGCATCACTCACAACTGATCGCAGCTTTCGCATTCACATAGACCTTCCAATTGACCCCTTAGGAAAAGAAGCACTAGACTCGAGTTTCGCTCTCATTTGAGCTCGTCAGTAGTGCATATCCTCGCGACTGCCGGGACTAGAACCACAACCACGCTGTTCGTGAGGCAACCGTGTTTACCAATACGCCACTGACCTCACATTAGGCATGACCGAATTATTATATGTGAACGCTCAACCACTGTCGCTTGTGAGTAATGATCAGGTTGCCCGATCGTCTCGAAATGGAGACACCGTTACTGTCTTTTAACTCCAATCGATAACCCCGCGATTAGGACTTCCTAGACAGGTCGAAATCTCCCATCACATTAAATCTGCCAGGCAATATTTTAGATTACTGATGAGTAGTCGGGGATTTGGTTAATTTCAAGTTGAACATCGCCTCTAATTGATCGCAGCTGTCGCATTCCCATAGACTTTCTCATAAGATTGTCGTGTTAAAGTAAGATGAATTGTCAACCTGCAACATTTCTGACCTATTGAAATAAGAAAGTTATTGCGACTGACGATCGTGTGACCTCTTTAAATGGCACAGATTCAATCTTGATTTTCCGCTTGTCTGTTTTGGATACATGATCCTCTGTATGCCTACTCCTTTTAGTCGTGTAACTGATTACTTACATGCAACAGATATTTCATCCTCCTCACGACTAATCTATTATTGCAAGCTACAACGCCGTTTCGGTTTCATCTTCTCCTATGCTGTTTTGCGTACTCGAATGTTCTAGACACATTCCACTTGGCACATTATTGAGTGACGCCGAGTGGACTGCAGTCCATTCTACGTCTTTTCTTTTCCTCTCTTCGTTGCTGCTATTCATCGCAAATTGGGCTGGATCTAAATATCTATCCTATTTTCAAACGTTACTGGAAAGATACGGTTTGTCTCTGAATTCCTCAGTGTTCTTTTAGTTTGGTGCCTGTTGAAACCACAGTTCAATTATCCTTCAGTAAAGGCATTTTGAATGTTAGTGGACGATTGTACAGCACACACTCAAGAGTCCCCTATAACCTTTCATCCGGCTGGTCGTTGATAAACATAACAGAATGTGATGGACTCTGCAGAGGTATTCCTGTTCTGTGGCTCAGAGTAGTAGTATCCGTGCCTATGCCCGAGTTATCGCATAATAGAAACAAGCTAGAAGCAGGTTGACGTGCTCACACCATCTCTCCCTTTTATTGCATGAATCGTCGATAGTAAAATTGTCGAGTCATCGTCGTGCTAATGTGTTATACTTGTGAACTTTAACGAGGAAAAATACCCGTGATTTAATATACTCGATAAATCTGACGCGGCAATTCGTCAACCCGTAGTAACACACAATATGTTGCATGTTTGCAGTCAACTAATTCAACTGTGGTAAGAGGTTCTATCTAACAATCATCCCCCTAATCAGGACTCAGATAAAAAAATCCAGGGTACTAAACTTGTCACAGATCTTTCGACTGAAAGGGTTACCCAATTGGCTTGTCTAAAAAACAGGCCTCCTAACCAAGTCGGATTAGGGAACAGTATTAACAGATCGCTGTAACCGAAGGTAGGCTAGCTGGCACGAGAGTGAGTGCGCGCTTCAGGTCAAATCACTCAGCTCTATCCTCCCAATGTTTCGGCCATCACGATCCACGATCAATAATGCCTAGATGATACAAACGTCCGTGAAAACGTTTCAGCGGTTGAAAGGAAACGCTGAACTGGGAGCCAGCGTGCATTGTGAGTGCAAATGGACAAAGTAAAAATTCGTTATCTCCCTAACGGATTGTGTTATCACGATAATCTTTTTTCCACCAAACGATGGATAAAAGTCTGCATTCACGAACGATACAGATTTACGGCTTATTAAATGATCGGTTGAAAACGAACAGTGTTTCCATAAAATCAGAGGTACGGCTTGTTGTTTTTAGATTGGCTCTGAAGTGACATTCTATGGCCATGCAGTCTAAACGATAAGCGTTGCCTGGTATGTCTTAGTTTTTTTGTTTTTCTCATTGAGTCGTGGAGTCCCACTTCCTGTCAACATGTCTTATTTGACCATTCTATCCATATGTGGATACCGTGGCAAAGGCAACTGGTTGAGCTCTCAAGATTGGGGTGAACAGCTCGTTAAAAAATGTCGTTCAAACTGAAGTGTTTTGTCCTCTACTGACCTGCTTTTTGATAACGATTGAAATATGCACAATGCGAAGGCCATATAGCTTGTGTCGACGCAAAACATTTGTACCAGACGGGTTTTGGTTGGATGATTACGTCCCAAGATGACATGTGTGTATTGATCGAACTGCGTTGTGTAAAGGACGCAACGAACTTTTCACAACTATCGTGTTTGTTCACAAACTGCTTTCTATAGAACTGTGCAAACTGTAAACGTACATACTTCTGACGTCGGACGGGTGAGCCCAGTGGTGATTATTTCGTTGTGTCTGCCTGTCTGACTTTTTTATGCTGAGTTATGTTGGGTCACACTGATCTCAGTTCAGTTTGCCGGAATGCAGCCGCGCTCAACTTAGTCTGGACGAACTATCATAGTGGATCCAGAACACATTGCTGGATCGCAAGTAAAGGAACGACGTGTGAGCAATCTGACAGGTAAACGTCGTATTGAAGCCGTCAATCAATCCTGCCAAAGTACATTTGCTAGCAGTAACATGTAAAACTATGAATTACATGGCAGACGGAAACTGTAAAACTGCCTTCGTTTACTGAAGGTCAACGATAATTTTCTGATCACAGTCAGCTCACTGAAGTCTGCAGCGTTGTGGGTCTGCTTAATTACTGCGTTAAGACGCTGTGTTTTCCAGTGTAGCATGAACAAATGTGCATATTCCGAAGTGGCTAGTGGATAGCATGTATCAGGCAACCACGCAAATCAATGACCACTCGAGCACCCATTACAGATCTACCATCGCGTCGATTCAAATTCATTTGCTGTGGTGAATTAATTGCTCTAGTTCCCAGTTGCCACTCAATGAAATATGAGTTACTGGTGTTGGGAGCCAAGAACACGGATGGCACAAGGGTTTTTTTTTTCTTCGGATAATCAACGCAGGGACTATATGCTTCAACACCACCCCCAAACAAAAACATTCATTTGCATACTATGCTGATCCAGGTGCGCCACAGTTATCAATGTCAAGCTTTTGTACGAAAAACGCCATTTGTTGCCCGAATGCATTCCATTGTTTCCTTTTGTAGTCCCCCCCACCCGGTTACTTCAATACCCAAATGCATGCCTCCGCATGACTACTGACGAGTAGTATAATGTGATCGTTCATCTTCACTACACTGGTTGCTAGTCCTCAGTTGCTTTGATAGCTGACAGCACATTCCGAATGCAAATAAGATGCGTCAAAATGTCAAAATCATTTCGCCCTATCTAACACGAGGGGGATACCTACAACAGCTTTGATCTTCGATCACTATAAGTACCGACAATTTGTTTGTTTGTTCACGCATGTGGTCTGGGTAAACGGAGATATGCCGTGTTTTACACGTTCGCGCCTGGTTAGGTACAGAACTATCACATTGGTAGATAAGTGGATGAGAGAGCACAGAGTGACCTCACTGATAACCTGATGTATAACTCATGGATATGTCTACATACTTACAGTCTGCAGTCCTGCTGCCACAAGAATTTGAAAAGTGCCGTTGAGCTAGACCAAAAATTTAGAATTAAAACGTCGTCGCGTGTAGTGGTATGATGCTGCCATTTTTTTGGAGAGTGAAGTGATCAATTTGGACTACGTTCCAACAACTTGCCACCGTGTTTATTTTGCCTTACCTTGACTCAGCTCCTTTTCAATTGCGCTGAAACTCATCGCATAGAAAAGTCAGCTCCACCCTATCCTCACTCGATAATTTATTGCCAACCATGACATATCCATGTGTAGGCGATATGAGAAACGATCGTGGTGTACACGGTCAGCCACGCTCACGTTCCACTGCTTGCTGAGCTCAGTATTGATGTTCGTTATAGGGCCGAAGCCTAACCAGCACGCTCTGCCTATCGATTTTAATATGGTCTAATCTCTCGCTTACCCAGGTCACTATGAGGTCAAATCGAAAGTAAACATTGGATCTGGCCGGTACACCTGTTAAAGCTTATGTTGAATTTGTCGGTTTCCGCAGCCCAGGGTGCATGAACCAATGTGTCATAATCTTTATAAGTCCGAAGTGGCTTTAGGTGTTGACCTTACCACGGAACCCGCTGGGCGTAGTTCAATGGCCTGACCATGGCTGGTTGTCTTAGAGTGATTCACGGTCGTCTCCTTGCCATCTGTCGATGAGAGTCAGAGGTGGATAAATGCACTCTACGACCTGCGAGGTACAAGCTTCTGACTGTTTATGATCAATTTCTTGATCCTCAGTAGACAACCTGGAAAGTATCCCGCCTAATAGCACAATGGTCATGGCACTTGCCACGTTTGGGCATACTGTTTCTGTCGCTGGTTCGAATCCGTTCGAGGTCCAGATTTTTCGCTATTAGGACATCCCTAAAACCAATAAATCTGTCACACTTTTAATCAGTAAAACATTTTCCAACGTGAACTGTTTGGGAAATTCTGCTTGGGAAGTCAGTCCTCTGAATCATTTGTTGGATTCCATGTGACACAGTGAGTTAGGTGGGTGATTGAGCCTAAGTAAGAAAACTCTTAACTCCTGGATGGACTTCGTAGCCCAGTTAGTAGGGTGCTTGACGCGTCTGAGCATACTGTTTCTATCGCTATTTTGGATCCAGCTGAGGTCCAGATTTTTCGTGGTTGAATCGTCTCTACAAGAAAGAATGTTTATAGTCTATAAATGAGCAATATAGCGTTTAAAGCAATTTTACTCACATCAGTGTTCAAACACGACTTTCACTTACTCTATCATACAAACGTCTTGTAGTACATTAAGTGAATGATGCTAGAAACCAACAAGCAAGTTATCTCAAGGAACCTCAAAAAGTCGGTCGGAACAACCTACGTTGCCGCTCACGTGTGTGGGGGTTTCCGGTCAAAACCAATTTCCATGTCATATCTTAAAGACTACCTCCCATGTTCCACAACCAACTGTTGCATGTACTCAATCGTTTACTCCTATCGAGCAGCATACATTGGTTACACTGCAAGGCGACCGTTTGATAGAATACATTAATATCCCGCACGGTCGAACAGTCATGCAGTTGAAACGGTTTCAAGTGCGATTGTTGCTCGTTTGACTGACCCTAATCATTCTGTTAATAAGATAGAAATCTTCCAGGCTGTATATGGCGTGCCAAAGAGTCTATCTGAAATGGTGGGATTCTGACTGATGACCGTTGATGGTAGCAACCTTAACCTGTACGCCGAGAATGAGTTCATACGGCACTTAACTTCCTCGAGCTCGCAATAAACCAAACTCATAATGTGGAACAGTGATTGTGCAAATGCTAGAAACACACAGTCCACGACCTCTGTTGTCCAATGTTCTTACTCACTATGGTTAATGTTTTCTTATTTGCTATGTTGTAGTTATTCTGGTGATCAAGCACAGGAAACAAGTCCTGTTCGCCATTTTTTTGGTCCTACAACCTCACTGAGTCTCTTTAAATGAAATAGAGACTTCTTACTGTACAGTTCATGCTGGCAGGCTTGCAAGCGTTCACTGAATAGAGTTGTGGAAATTGTACAAGCACGGACTGCGCCTCGGTTGAGAACCCGTCAACAAAAATCGTAATGGGAATTCTAATTTGACTGTTTCACCCAAGACATGCCTCTTAATCAAGTCCGGTTTACGAATGGCCCCCAAACACCACAGTCGCGTTCGCTGGCATGGGTTTGTAAGTGTATTTCAGATCAACGGATTCGACTCTAACGTCTCAACGTTCTGGGCATCTTGGCCCTCAATCAACAGCACTAGGCTGATAAACATTTCAGTAAGTAAAAGACAGTGGAGAGTTGAGAACTAGTGTGCACCAATGAGTATAAATGAGTGGGGTAAAAAAAACGTTGAATCCTCCACGCAGTGCGTTACCACCACAGGTCTTTTCCAAAACGAGTGATTGTCCTAAGCTGTATTCATGATGGAATGAAAATGGTTCATTAGTGGAAGAATGACTGGAAACCAACAACTTACCCATTGTAAATTAGATACGCCACACTGTTTTCCAGTATTGCCTAAGCATGTGTGGACTCTGACGTAGCATTACACCTCCGTGGTGTGAAAAATTTCAGCGACGTGTGACATGTCCCAGTTATTTAGTTACACTATCCAGGCGTGCACTCCTTCCTCATCTTCACATGATCCGCTGCCGCTTACTTCCTGGAAAGCGTTGAAGAACCGTTCAAAATGTGCATGACGAGAAGCGCCACGCTCATTTCTGTTTTGAGAATAACACAACGTTACGAGCAATTTGTAATACTCCACGTTTCAACCACCTCGGGTGGCCTTTCTCAGGAGTGTTGTTGTGTTGACTTCATTCGCACTAAATTTGGTGCGGATATCTTGCAACTGATTAATAACCATAGTTATGCTTTATGCGCAAAGGCGTACCATACTGATTGAATACGATGGCTGATGTACGTTTGCCTCGAATGTCATAGGAAGTCACTGCCCTAACAGTTCGAACCGAAGAGCTTAACCAAATTAGCAGGCGTGGTTCGGAGGCGTGTGACACGTCTGAATATGTGAATTTTTCTATTCCCACCGGAGCATAGACAAACGAACAGGCCTACTAGCCGGGTCGGGTGGGGGACCGAAAGCAACGCTGTGACCACAACCAGACTGACCGGCTGTGCGCAGATAGGGGTGTGCGCGCATTTCCAGACCAGTGAAGTCTATCGGCCCCAACGTCCCGGTGTTTTGGCCACCACGGTCCATGACCTACAACACCTGGCTGTTCACACGCACGTTTCAGCGCTTGAGTGGCAACGCTGGATTAGGAACCGGCGTGTATGGTAGAGTGCAGATAGACGAAGTAAATATTCGATGTTTCTATTTATGAACTAAACAGATTTACAAATTACTGAGTGATTGGTCGGAAATTAACAATGTTCCCACCAAACCTGAGGCACGTCATGCTGTTTTTAAGTATATCGCGTCATTTGTGGACTCTGTCGTGACGTTTTATAGTCATGCTGACAAAACAATAGGCGTCTTTCAGCCTGTCTCGGTTTTTCGGTTTTGTTATTGATCCGTGTCGTCAGCATGTCTTATTTGACCAGTTCGTGGGCTGGCGAAAATATCTGTTGCAACGGGCAGTTTATTACCTGCAACAAAGTGGTCGACCACGTGCATCAATGGATGTTTGTTCTGTCAGTGATGTTCTGCGACGTGTAAAACCAGTCCCTGAAAGAGCATCCGTGTGTCCGCTCAAGACTGCAACACTTCGGAGTCCGCTGTACACAGGTATAGGCTATGTCGGGAGGCCCGAGTGCGAAAGCTTCGGTTATCAAATCTAGACAAACGTGGGGTCATTATGCATGCAGTACTCATTGGAAATAGATATGTATTCGACAGTGTTTTTTGATTAAACGATATTATGTTTGAATGGATTTCTGCGGAAACCCCATTTTTGATACATTAACAACCTATATCGGTTTGCTCAACGTAATCAAAAGCTTATGGTGTCGGCCGGGCTTGTTGGAGTACCGATTATCAGAGTTTCATTTTGTGATAAAAACGTTACAAGTAAAACCCCTGTTCTCATCTGTAAACTAAAACATTCCTGTTGTTGTGACCGCAAATGACGCTTGACCTGAGAATTCGTTTATTGAGCAAACTCCTGCATACTTCATGTCAAAAAAGCAAACCACAAACGTGTACACTCATCTGCACGTCAATCATGCACTCGCATACATCGGATGGTAGTAAGTTGTCATTCCCTTTGTTCCAACCTTTGCCATAGTGCGTATACACTATTCCGACAGTCTATTCTTGTCCATCGTCTTCCTGGCGTTCGGAGCCTGCTCTTTTGTTCCTGACTGCTGCCTGTGGGTAATATACTACTCGTGAGTAGCATACTACTCACAGCGAAACTGCCTGTCATACAACACTATCTCTAGATGCTACAGCAGAATGTTTTACCAAAGTTGGAGCAACCGGAAACACTTGGATACATTTGGCTTAAACAGGATGGCTTAGCACCACATTATACTCTATGTGTACTAGGCTATCTGGATGATACATTCTGGCGACGATGGATCGGTCGTGGTAAACAGACGGTCGCCAGCTATCACTTCATTGGAAATTTGTCTTCAGGGCGGCCTCAAATTCGGGGTTGATCACTAACGTCCACAAACACTGGCGCAACTCAAAATGGTCATAATCTAGAGATGTATTGCCATCCTCAGACTACTTTGTAACGTGTGTTATCGTCATGTTTAAAGAAAATGATTTTGTGTAACCTGAACCACGGACACCGATTTAAGCATTCTCTGCGAATTTATGGCTTGTATACTAATGATGCTTTTCGTGTGACTTGTGACCTGTAGGTAAAATCGCATATCTCTAGTGATATCTTAGGGATTTGTGCATTTAGTGGATTCAATAAGCACTGACTGGATTTCAAAATCTAAGCAAACACTGTAAGATTTTGGCCGGTGTGTAGTGGATTACCATAGAGTGGATACTTTAGCGTACGACGTATTAAGCCATTAATTACAGGAACGCGTTGATCAGACGTAGTATATATAAAACGTCGTTGAGAATGGAGATATTGTAAATTCTCGAAATAATACGTTGGTTTGTTCACGATATAATGATGCACTTGGCAGAAATCGAACTCTCCTTCTTGTACTAATTAACAGGGAAAGTCTTGGTCCCCAAAATAACGCGACCATCCCCGTTAACTGTTCCCAAAACAGACCAAAAGACAGGTGCAAAAAACAGCTTTGTTCCACTCCAACAATGTGTACGACAAGTAGAAAACTACAAGGTGCATACAATGGTGCATAGCGACCTACAAACATTCTCCAGTCAGAAAGTCGAAGGACAGTTAGGGAAAATAATAGTTAAGACCACTAATCCAACAATGAGCATGGCGTAATAAATGTCGGATAGGTGAAAAAATAACGAAGGCTACATTTCAACTGTTCATGACATTTCCGCTCGTTCTGATTAAATAAAATTATTTTTCTCGAGGAAGGAGACGGTTTTGGACGAAAAAAGGA
>LUCH01000236.1:81305-96470 GCA_013368495.1 Paragonimus heterotremus | reverse complement strand
TTTGTTCGGCTTTATTGCGATCATGTTGGCCGAGTGATGCTTGCCACCCATTGTGGACTGTGAGAACCGGGCAGTGAATAACTTTGACCGGCGCTCTCGTCAATCAGTTCAACACACAACACAGAACAGTTATGACGTAACGCAACAGCATTCTCCTTCATAAACACCCTGGAAGCACACGATTTCACTACTCTTTTCCAAATCAAGTAAAAATTACAAGGCTGGTTGATAAAAGAGTAACGCACCGAACTGATACTGTTCAACAAGGTCTGCGAAGAATATGCTAACAGTGTTGCAAACCCTCAAAAAGATACGCTAGTTCGTTCACGATATAGTGGTGCACTTGACGGAAATCGGACTCTCTTTCTTGTACTAATTAACAGGGAAAGTCTTGGTCCCCAAAATAACGCGACCATCCCCGTTAACTGTTCCCAAAACAGACCAAAAGACAGGTGCAAAAAACAGCTTTGTTCCACTCCAACAATGTGTACGACAAGTAGAAAACTACAAGGTGCATACAATGGTGCATAGCGACCTACAAACATTCTCCAGTCAGAAAGTCGAAGGACAGTTAGGGAAAATAATAGTTAGGACCACTAATCCACCAATGAGCATAGCGTAATAAAGGTCAGGTAGGGGAAAATAACAAAGGTCACATCTCGATTGTTCGTAACATTTCCGCTCGCTCTGAGTAAATAAATTATTTTTCTCGAGGAAGGAGACGGTTTTAGACGGAAAAATTTGACTCCCTAACAACAGACTGAACAGTTATTGTACGGAGTGCACAAGTGGTAACGTATAATGTTGAGAACGGCATCGACAGATGTAGATCAGCAAGATCTAGCTAGTCCTATTTAATACTTTCCGTACACTACATATGCTCTACCAGTAGAATAAAAACAACGTATCAGTATCGATAGTTGCTTACTGCGAAGGACACACGTTCCTCATAACCGAGGTCCACCAATGTGATCTAGATCCACCATGATATTTAGTTTAGTGCAATTTGCACACAGTATTTTTCAAGACAATGCGGGTTTCCGGAGGACAATACACCTCAGTCTGGACAAATACTGTGAACGAGCTATCCACGACGATCTCGATACGATATGCTGACGACACGAATCAATAACAAAACCACAAAACCGAAACAGGTCGAACGACACCAATTGTTTTCGAAGCATCACTATAAATCGTCGCGTCAGAGACAACAAATGGCGCGATATACTTAAAAACAGCATGACGTGCCTCAGGTTTGACGGGAACATTGTTATTTTTCGAACAATCAATCAGTATCTTGCAAATCTGCCTAATTCGTATACAGATTCCCATAGAATTCACAAGAAGTTAGTTATGCGAACAGCCGTTTTCGGTAATTCCCATCAGCCTTTTACAATTACATAGGGTGCACGCTTTTTGTATATGAAAAATTAGAGCAAGTCAAATAGGTCATTAAAATCACAGACATGGCGCGGATAACAGTACTGGATGGGTGTGGGAGTGTTGGTGAATATGTGGCTTTATCACTCGTGGCTGCTGTGAGACATGCATTCGGCGGTGTCAAGTGGTTCACGCCTGCTTGGCTGTGGCTGTGGAATAGTTGGCCAAGGGAGATGTAGGGTTTGCACGAACTGTTTTTGGTCAGGAGTTGTAGAGTCTGATGACAATTGCCTCGGCCGTTGATAACAGTCGCAATCTGACGGCTCTGGACTGGGTTTGACGAACCTTGTAGATGACTCGGAAGGCTTCATCCGGCTCAATTTAATGACCAGTGTCAATTAGATGGGAACCGATTGCACTGGAAATGGGCTTTATCGAACCGCTGCGAAGCCATTTTGGGAGATGTTCACGAATCCTTTCTGATAGCCGTCTTGTGGTTCTCCCAACGTAACCGGCTTGACAACAACAGGTGAGATAATAAACACAAAATGATGAAGAAAACTTAGGCAAGCTATCTTTGAGGTGTGGCACCAGTATCGGACAGGTATTGGACGACACGATGACCCGCGCTGCAGGATAGGCATTGTCGACTGCATTACGAACTCGGCGGGTGATAATTTCACTGGTAGATTCCCTCTTGTATGATAGGGTGATAAAGACAGGTATTTTATCTACCGTCTGAACAATTTCATTTCTCACTTTTGGTTGCATGTTCCTGTCCAGGAATCGTTGGGGATATCCATTTTAACTCATCACATCTCGAATGTACAAGAGTTCATCCGACAGAGTATCTGCCGTGCATATCCTTTTGGCTCTGCTTGGTATGCAGCAGGCCAAATTCCGTTTATACTTCAGTGGAAGAAAGCTGAGGAAATGCATGTACTGGTCAGTCCACGTTTTTTTCCTCTGAACTGCTCTTTGAACTGACCCATCAATTCTGCGGAACATGACAGCATCTAGTTGGTGAATGGAAATATCGAATATTTACTTCGCCTATTCGTACCCTACCATGCATGTCGGTTCCTAATCCAGCGTTGTCACTCAAGCGCTGAAACGTGCGTGTGAACAGCCAGGTGTTGTCGGTCATGGACCGTAGTGGCCAAAACACCGGGCCGATGGGGCAGATCGACTTCACTGGTCTGGAAATGCACGTACACCCCTATCTGCGCACAGCCGGTCAGTCTGGTTGTGGTCACAGCGTTGCTTTCGGTCCCCCACCCGAACCGGCTAGTAGGCCTGTTCGTTTGTCTATGCTCCGGTGGGAATAGAAAAATTCACATATTCAAATGTGTCACACCCCTCCGAACCAGACCTGTTAATTTGGTTAAGCCCTTCGTCTCGGATTCTGAGTTTTATCGCCCGGTCCATATTTCTGGAATTTACTGTAGCGTCATCCTCATCCCTCTACGGAACCTACAAAATCAGTGTTATGTACATGATGAGCTTTCACTACAAAATCTGTCGCTGCAAATCAAAAGCATTTTCGCACTTAGTATGATAGATAATTGTTGTGCACGAAAGAGAATTGTACCGTACACCAACCTGAAGGTACAGTTCTTATCTTCCTCCGGTATGGATGTAAATGTTTCAATCTGTCACACATGAATAATTGGTCACTAACTTAATTTCGCATTCATGATTTAATCAAATAAACCTTCTTGGTATAACTGTTCATCCCGGCATTTAAAAACGTTACACCAATTGAATGATATAAGAAGTAACACTTTGGCCATTTTTGAAAATTCCATTTTACTATTCAGCCAGTTTCCAGTGAAGTGCATGCCTGAAACGAAATTATTCCAAGTTGAATGCGGAGAACTGTTGGAAGCGCGGACCTGAATTTCTAGTCACATTTCATCAAGGATTATGAGGAATATTTTTAAAAATTGACCGACTGGCCGACTGGAAAGTCTATGGGAATGCCACAGCTACCATCAATTTGGGTGATGTTCAATCGACATGGAAACCAAAATCCTCTACGACACATCAGTAATCAAAATATCGATCAACAAGTTGATGATTTCTGTGATTTCAACTTGCACAGAAGTCCTAGTCGCAGGGTTATCGATTAGAGTTAACAGACAGTAACTGTGTCTCCATTTCGAAATGATCGGGCAACCTGATCATTACTCACAAGCGACAGTGGTTGAGCGTTCACATATGATAATTAGGTCATGCCTACTGTGAGATCAGTGGTGTGGGTGTCAACACGGTTGCCTCTTGAACAGCGTGGCCGAAGTTCTGGTCCCGGCAGTAGCAAGGATATGCACTACTGACGAGCTCTAATGAGAGCGAAACTCGAATCTAATGCTCCGTTTTACAAGAAACCGACGGGAAAGTCTATGGGAATGCGACAGCTGTGATCATTTGTGGGTGATGTTCAATCTATATGAAAAAATTAAATGTGTTTATTTCCGGTGAACACACTTCCTGGGAACATTATTATGTTCACTTCTGAAACCCTCAATAAATCTTGGAAACAAAATAACTTGTTAAACATATCACTACTAAATTTGACTTAAAATTATTTTTTATTTATGTAGGATGGTGATGTATCCGTAAGTTTAGTATCGATGTGCCGCTTGTAGTTCAACACTTCTTTCGTGCATTTTACGATGATGTCATGGTAGCTATAGAGTTTGCCTCTTTTGGAACCAGTCCAAAAGAATAATACCCAGTCAATGCTAACTATTGAAAACCCATCGACGATGAAAACCAAGACTCAGCACCCTCACCCCTGTACATTGATATGGACCCTGGGAAATACAGTGTGCAGAGAAAACACGTCAAGTTAACGAGCCACGAATACTGCAGATTAATAGTTCGACTAAAGCAAAAATAGGTGAAAAACCAGGATCATCAAAAATGTACAAATGAACTTATTATCAAAAATATTGGTTAACATAGTCGTTACATCACCTGTCTCTTAGGCATAGCAACTATTTAGTGTGCCACTAAGGTTTTATGTGTCACCCCCCCTTCCCGCTATACCAACTCCGACTCATTGTTTATGTATAATCAGCACAGCAACTACCTTTATCACAGTTTGAATTGTCCTCATAGATTGTTTGAGTGGTCTCTGCGTCTTTCGGCCTACTGCATACTAATCGTTAGCATGTGTACCATCAACTCGGTCCCGGTTATTGTCTACAACCTCGTAGTCAGAACACCTGCGTGAACAGACTGACATCTGATATAGGCGACCTTTGAGTGTGGAACTGCAATGGACACTAACATTCCAAATGCCTTTTCTGGAGGACAGTTGAACTATGGTTTCATCAGGCACCAAAATAAAAGAACAGTGTGGAATTCAGAGACAAAATGTATCTTCCCAGTAACGTTTGAAAATATGATAGTGTTAGGAGGCAAATTCACCAAAACAACCTAGTCAAGATATTGGTGACGGCTGATGAAATCAGTCATCGTTGCAAACTAGTCAGACCCGCGGTGACGGCTGACGAAATCAGACATCAACAAAGCACTGAGGGGCACGTCGGACCAACCTGCAGGAGACGTGAAAGTGATCATGGGTGTCACGCTAGCCCTAGAAACTAACGCCTATGGAATTGGCCTTACTTGGCCACTTGGTAGCGAAGTGGTCTAAACAAGCGGACAGTGATTCAACAAGTAAATGGCCATATTTGGCCACTATTTCATGATATATATTTACAGGCATTTCATTCATTTGTCGAACTGGTAGTCGGCAATACAGCGTGTTCTTCCGCAATCATGTACTTGTTGTCTCCGTGCAAGTAGACTGAGTGAAGCCGCATAGCAGGTACCCAGGTCTAGCAGTCAAGTCGTATTAGAACGTTTGGCAAACGTTATATCAGATAGCTATTTAGATCCAGCCCAATTTGCGATGAACGGCAGCAACGAAGGGAGGAGAAGAAAAGATGTAGAGTGGACTGCAGTCCATTCGGCCTCACTCAATAATGTGCCAAGTGGAATGTGTCTAGAACATTCGAGTACGCAAAACAGCATAGGAGGAGATGAAACCGAAACGGCGTTGTAGCTTGGAATAATAGATTTTGCGTGAGGAGGATGAAGTATCTGTTTCATGTAAGTAATTAGTTACACGACTAAAAGGCGTAGGCGTGGAGAGGATCATGTAGCTGGAACAGACAAACGGAAAATCACGATTGTAGCTGGGCTCTTTAAGAAATCCATACACGATCAAACTTATTACGAACATCTCTTCCGTTTTAGGTATGGAGAAACTAATTCAACATTTTGACCTACGCCCTTTGCGTACTCGTTTTGGTGAAAAGTACACCAATCCTGGAAAATGTATACCCCCAAACTGGTCAAAAGACACTATTGGTCGACTAATGCCTGTCGTCCACCAGATACGCCTCAAGCAAGCAGCACAACAGTGCTCGATAACGCAACTTCGACTGATCTTTCTGGCTGAGCGAGAAGCAGTGACAATTTCCATGAATGAAATCGTATGGAGCTACTTGGTGGAACAAATTAGTAGTTTCAAGTGGGTACACTCTCTTGTCAGAACACTAAAGAAGGACCATACCGTGAGTATATGCAGTGACTCGAAGGTCATCGATCGATAGGCCATCAAGTTGGCTGGGGCTCGTTTCTTCCCAAAATTGTGTTGGTAGAAAGCATTCTTCCATGTGTCGTAAAACCTGTATCCCAACCTCTCACTGCCGTCCTGGCAACCAGTGGAATTTTTCAGTACAGCTTTTTGCCAACAGACCTTAGTTCGGCACCTTCTGCTTAGTAAAAGTTAATTAACCAAACGCTAACAGATCTTTCCAAACAAATGGCTCATTTGGACGACATTTGTGTAACTGCACTCACAAGTGAAGAGAACGAATCTTGTTCACATGCGGTATTGCGATGGCTGATAGAAATTGATCTTCGAATGAACCTTGAGAAGTGTGGATCTGATGCTCTTGAAATTGGATTTTCATGAGACATTTCGTCTAACAACTGTATCTGATCTAGTAAGGAAAACACTCGCTCCATTACAGAGGTTCCTGTTTTGCAGAATACATCGGAACATAAGAATTATTTTGCTGTCCAAGATTAACACTGATGAGAAAAGGGGCATTACGCAGTTGTGTCACGTGCTAAAAAGCCGACAAAAGTTCCAGACCAGTTGCTGTATCAACATAACGTATCGTCTACTCACTGCAGTCTTCTTCAAAGGTTGTGACTGATATCATGGGTCAATCTTGTCCCATGCCTTGACAGCGGAAAAAACGGACTGGTCCTTATCTGTTTCAGTAGCAAAAGATCCGAAACCTACCGTTAGTTGTTATTGTATTTCTGCTACTCGGTGAAATTGTGGTGGATGATCAAATCAGAGATGCGATTATTCCAACACTCAGAGGAATGTCTCGACACGGTCATGAAATATGGTTGAAGCACACAGTGGATAGATGGCGGATAACACGAGCGACCGGACAAGCCATCGCCCAACGAGATCGGACCAACGGATGTGGAATAACAAGTGGAAAATCCTCCTATAAAAAGCGTCGATCACACACAGACCGGGTAGAAGTGAATACGACGTGTGAGAGAGACCGGGTGTGTGTTGTGGACCAAAATTCTGATTCATAAACGCAAGCGCGCGTGTGACCTGGCAATCAGCGCGCTGGATAATAAAGAAGGTGCTTTATTGGGCGCCTTTTCGCTATAATAAACTGGTCAGTACCAAAGTGTTTATTCACGCTTGCAAGCCTAATTGTTTTAGGTCATCGAGGCAGCAGCAGAAACTGTATGTTAAGCCAGTAGAGAACCCAAGGGCGGGGGCGGTATTTAAGCGCTTACCTGCAGTTAGTGTGATAGACACTGTCTTGTCTATCCCCCCCCCTCGGACGACATGCAGAAACACCTCACGGAACAGATCTCAGCAATAACCATCGTAACGACAAGTATCCAGAACCAGAAATATTTGGATTGGTTCGATGACAGCGGTGCAGTTATCTCAAGGCTAATACGAGGGAAGAATGAAGCGTTTGTTGCTTTCGCAATGGATTCAAGTAATGGAGACAGAAACGTTACTCTCCAGAGTGTTCGCCGTCCCCTCACCAAATGGATTCGCAGAATCCAGAGCGACTGGCGATAAAAGAAGAGAGAGCTGATACAAAACTGTTGGATCGGAATCGGACAGGCAGTCTCGTGCTTACACGCCCACGCAATCACTCGTCCTAACTTATGCCAGATAAGTCATGCAACAAACTATCCAATCACATGTACAAGGGCTTGCCGATTCGTCAATTACTTATTGATCATTTGTCCTTGGTTATTCATCTTTTATATGCTTGTGTAACGTGCGGTCGAAACAGACAAGCGCACACAAGTTGAATTTTAATTGTGTAACAAGGCGTGCTGCTGTGTTGTTGGCACCGTTTTAGTTTCCGTTTGTGTAAGTCGTGTGCATGGTTTACTGGGCCTTCGGTTCATGCTTGTTTGCGTTGTTTCCTTTTATAAGACTGCAGCTGGAACCCCTACTTTCGAATAACGCTATCTCCAGGTATTTCCACGTTGTTCCAAAGTTGGTCCGCAGATGTAACGGACAATTGGAGTAGAAACAGCCGGCTTGCATGATACACTGGTACCATCGAACCAATCAATACACTCTGTACTTGATGACTTACCAACTCGTGTTCTGCTTACCCCTGCGGGTCCATTTAACAAAGACTACCCGCGCCAACAAGAGTTCTGTAATTCACTAACAGCTATTTTTGAACTGTTCGTCCACTCTACTGGAGAGCTGGTTGACGAGGACTCTGACGTTTTGTACATGCAACCGGTGGACGTTGGGAGTCTGGCGCAAACAACTACGTCTAGTAATCAAACGGTATACCGCTGATTAGGCGGTAGTGAATAATCTGCTATAACAAGACTTCTAAACCTTAACTGATCTATCTCCAGATTCAGGTCAGGTACAGACAGTCATCAAGCAACTGAAAAAAGAAAATGTTGTATGTGAAGATGAGTTGTTGGGGGGCCTTTTTAAGTATGACGATTCAGTTTTGGAACATGTTTTGTTCCATTTGGTTCACTCCATCGGGGAGCAGAAATTAATCCCTGGAGTGTTCAAAAATACCCCGACCGTGCCGTTGTTTGTAGGTAAGGTTAGCATGTAAATCACCGACAGCTGTCGGAGAATCAGTCTACTGAGCTGCACTGGAAAGGTGTGAACAAGAGACCTGCTGAACCGATTGAATGCGAAAGTTTGGGAAATCAATATTTCCAAGGAGCCATACTGATGGTCAGTCAGCCTTATCGGTTGGGACACGTTTGCAGAATCGGCAACTAACGGATTCGAAAGCAGCTGTTGTACAGGCAAGTAAAGGCAAGTAAGCGAAATCTTGTCGGTCAGGAACTGTACTGTCAGGGTGTTATCTAAGTAAGTCTTTAGTGTTGTGATATCGATCACATATCTTGGAAAGACTTGACTGTGAATCGGACTCTCTGGAAGAATACGATCCGGAAGGGCATCCGGAAATTAAGTGAAGTACAGTTGCGCACTCGTGAATTCATGAGCGCCGTACTCAAAAGATTTGTAAGCTCAGTAGGTTGTGGGTTCGTGACCAGATGACGCTGCCAGGAATACGGTAGCAAAAGCGCTGACCGTCTCAGATTAATGAGCTATCATCGTACTCATGGTACACTATTGACGAAGAGACTACAAGTTAACCTGGAGTAAGTTATATCAGTCATTTCTATTTTCCGTCCGTACTAACTAACGATTCCATCTTTAGTTAAATCCTCCGTTCGGCTTTTCAGAAGTCTGAATCACAGTGGTCATTCACCTTTTCTTGTATTCAGCTGTGTTATTGTATCGTATGTTGAATGTCCTGTTGATATTTCGATCCAATTTAAAAAATTTATCTCTCTCCCTCATTCTATCCAGCATGCAGTAGCATGTATTCCTAGATGGAATTACTCCCTAACTAATAGTTTCAATATTTCTTCCCAGCTTAGGTTCTACTATTGAAATCCTCCTATTTTTTTGATACTTATGGATAAGAATTTCATTTTTCTGTTAGTCTACTGGTAAGCTAACCGGCATTGGCCCTCCTGACCACAAATCCTTCCCTATGTATGTCTCAGGGTCCTACTCCTTCGAGTTTACACTGAATACTCAGTGCGTGAATGGAATCACTGGCGATAGATGTTGTATGTAGTCTTCTTCTGATTTCGGTCACTGTGATAGGCTAGTTCAAAATGTACGCCGTCAGCTGTACGTGTGTGTGTGTGTGCGTGTGTGCACTTTTATCTATTATTAACCAGTACTACTCAAACGAGCATTGCTCTGCTTTGAAGCCACATCCCGGCATGACCGCAAAATTCGGTCTTGGTGTCACCAGAGGACACGAAGAGAAGTGCTTTCATTCGCATTCATCAGTACCTTTATGACCTCTATCATACTTCGTAGCATGTAGACCAAGTTTGATATACACACAGCCAGAATTTGTCCCAGAAGAACAAACTATGGAAAAGGGAATTAATGGATCATAAATGTGAGTAAAACACCAGACTGAAGTAATCTTTCTTGAGCCTATCGAACATGGTCGAAGATGAATCAGCAAATGGGCAGTTTGGCCATAATTATTCCTATCTCGACAACTCATCATGAGTTATGACTGACGTGGGTTTGTTCTGGAAAGTTATTCGGATGCGTAGATTGGGGTGATACGCACGATGAACCTCAGAGTTACTGAACTCATTTCTGTCCGAACGTAGTCGTAGTTCAGAGGAACTGAAACTGATAACTCTTGTACAAAGTAGGCCCACAGCCAGAAGAATTCACCTCCAGGATGACTCGGTCTTCTCTGTTGTTGAAACGCAGAGTTCGTGACATCAGGTAAATTTCTGTTCCACTGAGTTTTTATTGGTTATTTCGTAGACAAGATGCATGAGTCCGCCCGGCTCAGGTTGTAGGTTGTTTGTTTTAACGCGTGACGCACTTAGACAACCTGTTTTACTCCATTGCGCGTTATAACAGAATCTGACCGTACGACAGTGTCCCATCCGAATTGGTCACCCCGCTGACAAGTCATTTTGCTCGTGTTGGCAACAGTGATTGACCGTAGTCATTTACGAATCAGTGGTTGACATCGTATCGGTGCTTTTGTCTAATCCAATCCCTTTACACCTGTCATCTGTATTTTTCGGAAACTCTTTCCTGAGACTCTTTGGCTAACTCTGTAGCCTTCCAACATGGTTGCTGTGGCCTTACACACTCCTTCGGTTTGCCGTCCATGTCCTTGTGCTAAGCTTTCCGGACTGTTCCAGTCCCCACAGGTTACTGATTCAATTCAATAATGATCGATGCTCACCTATCGTGGCATGGCTCAGTAGTCGCCAAGCCTCTACTAACGCCCAGTCCACCTCCCCCTCAATCTTCATTCAGCCTTGACTGTATGATAATCCAATTTTTTGATGCACTACCCTGCTACACTCCCGTAGTTTACAACCTAGTCTGTTGTTTGATTAAACCATCATTCAGTCACTAATATGATTTACTAAAAGTTATCTATGGACGAATGCCTCGTTTCCGGTCTGGAGCGGTGTTCAATTTAGCTTTAAGGAGTTAAGCCAGACAAACTGACGACTGAAACAGGGGGATAGGAGAAAACTAATATTAAGGGTAATAGGTGAGACAATTAGCAACAGCTGTTCGACATATTGTTCATCTACTTCATTACAACTCTGATCTTTGTGACTGGCAATTTTTTTTCATTTTGAACTGAACATGCTTTTTCTGGAAAGTGACGGGTAAGTGAGAAACAAACACTAAAAAATATACGTAGACGAGGCAACGTGTTCGAAGCAGAATCATTCAGATGCGGTTCACTATTACTCAGTACTGTTCCTCCAATTAAACTGCAATTGACAAACCAAGAAGTGTGTCATCAACATAATTACGAAATTAAGCAGAAATGCCCTTTTTTGTGAACGCCAGCGAAATAGAAACTGAGAACGCAACTCAAAGGAAACGATTTCGTTTGGTCATCATGGTGGATTATGTATTCAGTACTGTATTTGGTTAGGGCTATTAACACAGTGCCTTCTGGGGTGATTTTTAAACTGCACAAACTGCCTTCATGTAAAAACCCTCGTTGGAACTCTGGGTGTGAGTAGCCAACTTAGTATCGTAAATAGGTGGTCTCCACAATTTGTTTGAATGAAATAATTTGGTGGATTGTCAAGCCGGAGGTGCGAGCATTCAAACACTCGGCGGAATACCTCAACGCGGGGGGAGGTACATCCAAAACCCCACGGCGGGTCCACCGGGGACAACGTGGGTGACCGGATGAGTCACCGCTCGACTGGATCGGACCAACACGCGAGACATGGCAAGCAGAATAGGGTGGACGACCGAATCGGAGGCTCGATTATTCCAACACTCGGGAGAATGTCTCGACACGGTCGTGGAGGCTAGTCAAAGCTCACAGTGGATAGATGGGGGGCAACACGAGCGACCGGGCGGGCCAACGTTCAACGGACGAAGAATGGTAGGCGGAAAACCCTGTGATAGAAGGCGTCGATCACACCCCTAAACCGGGTAGAAGTACACATGACGTGCGAGCGGAAACCGGGGCGTGTTGTGGGCCGGAATTTTGGCTCATAAAAGTGAGTACGTGTGCAGCATGGTAACTAACGCGTTGGACTATAAAGATTGTGCTTTATTGAACTCCTTTTTCGCTACAATAACGAAACATGAAGCACGTGATATCTTCTGTAACAACCTTTCTTTCATTCTACTCACACATACTGTAGCGAAAAGGCGTCCAATAAAGCACAGTCCTAATTGTCCAACACGCTAGTTACCACGCCACACACGCGCTGGCGTTTATGAGTCAGAATTCTAGTCCATAGCACCCTGAGGTTTCCGCCCACGCGTCATGTGCACTTCTGCGTGGTTTATGTGGGTGATCGGCGCCTTTTATCAGGAGGTTTTCCGCCTGCTATTCCTCGTCCGTTGACCCGATTTCGTTGAGCAATAGCTTGTCCGTTCGTTCGTGTTGTCCTCCGTCTATCCACTGTGAGCTTTGACCGTACTCCACAACCGTGTCGATATATTCTTGCGAATGTTGGAATAATCACGCCTTCAAGTTGGTCATCCATCCTATTTTGGCTGCCACGTCTCGCCCGTTGGTCCGATCCAGTCGAGCGATGACTCATCCGATTTCCCTTGTTGTCCGCCATCCGATTGTGGAGGGTTTGTGGACGTGCCTCCCCCTCGCGTTGAGGCATTCCGCCGAGTGTTTGAATACTCACCACTCCGGCCTGACAATCCACCACAATAGTGGTGCATTCTACCGCTTACCGAAATCCTTGTCATTGAAAATCTCGATTATTTTGTACTGAGAAGTTGGTGGTTCCAGTGTTGCAGTCACGATGGTCGCAGTGACATTTGGGTCTGATTATCCACCCCTCACACACTGTGTTCTACCAATCATCCTACCGTCCCCTGTTATCCGTAACTTTCACTTCGTGGCAGTTTGCTCCGACGCTTAGTTTTATCTACACTTTTAGGCGTAATCAGGACGCAGGAAATGTTATCTTACAGAACATCACATGAGTTAGAACTTTACATTGTTCTCATCAAACCGCAAAGTGTTCGACACTTCCGACAGTTTTTCAATGTAAGTGTTTCCGAAACATCCGTCTACGACCAGAACAAGAGCAGTTTCCACGAAATCGTCTTTGTTTCTCAAAGATTTTGTAGTTCCCCACCAAACACGTAAAATGCTTTGGATCTTGAAAGCAATACATTATTTATCAAGTTAACAGTATTTATTTAGAGACTGATTGCTTGGCCTACCTAACGACGATGAAAATTACAAACAAAAAGCTAAAAAGGTTTAGTACAGTCATCTTTTGAAATTCATGCGTATATTCATTCAATCTTGCAGTGTAGAGAGTACATTTCGACAGATTCTCCAAAATACGTATTCAAACATTTAAGGCAGAAATGACTTCAAATACTCTTGTCTTGGTTTCTCAAACATCTATTTCACATGATAACCGTGGATAAGAGACAAAGTTTCACCAAACACAACTGTTTTGGATAAAACCAGTCGGTTATGTCGAAAACTGCTCTGTGCATTAAAACATCGTTTCTCATGAGTACTACGCAGATTTTCAACTATGTCATGTCAGTACAGTCAAGCATCAACAATAGCAATGAGGTTCTATTGATGTCATATTTGGCTGACTGATTTAAGATCCTTCACAAGCAACTCAATGTTTGCACTTTTCGAGTCCATAAGGTAAACTGATTTAGACTGTGTGCTCTATCTTCCAATCTATTCCATTTCTCATTCTAGGTCACCTGGTATTCGATCAGTGCCAGAATGTTCGCTGTTCTCTTGATTTCGTCAGAGGTTTGTAGGCTGTACGTTTCAGTTAATTGGTTCCACTGATCTCCCAACCGCTGGTCAGTACTATTTTACGATGTTAGTATGATTGTTACTAACTAGACACACAAGTTCCAGTAGTGTAGCTTCACCTCACGCAGTGATGACAAGCAAACTGATGCTCTTCAGTACCCTAAAAAGCATTTGTCATGTAAAAGGTCTAAACATTACTATTATAAAGAACTTTCAAAGTTGGCACGGATAGGTGATCCCCCGACTTTCGTGAACTTTCTCGGCCTTTCTTTACTATTCTTAGCATCCAATTTACATAGTCGCCTTCTGAGTGGGGCCTCGTCGTATTGTCTGTACTCTTGTCTGGTCCATTTTCCTATCTTGGTTTCTTATTGGTCACAAACCTTGTAAATTTGAACGAATTTGTGGACATGTTGTCTTCGGATTGAGTAACCTAATAAAGCTCTGTTTAAATGCCTGTTTTCACGCGTTAGCCGCGGGTGGCTGGGTTGACTGGGCATTTCCGAGTTGATCGTGTATACTCCGTCGTCTGTTGCTCATTGTATCGTTAACGGTAGTTCTATTATCTGCTATAGTCAAATTACGCGTTTGTAGACTGTAAATCCAGTTACAACAAAGCTGTTCTGTGCGTACTGTGTTAATCAGTGGCCCATTTTTATGTAGCTGGAAATCCACAACAGTTTATAATGCGCTGCACGATATCCCCTCAGATGTCTTACATCTCGCCTGTTAAATCATGATAAAACGAAACTGCTGATACTCGCCAGACCAAATTAGATAAGAGAAGTCCCAGTACCACCCGAAAACCTCTCAATCCTGAGGTAAAGTTTATGGCTCAAAACCCCCGTATCACCAGAGTTTAATAAGAGACTTACTGGTTCGGTTAACCTATCCAGTGGGTTTAATTCACGACAGTTTAATGAAATAACACCTGTCTTACTAACTGTCCAACAGAAGACGCGTAACTGTTTACTTGGGGACCCTAGACGAGAAGACAAAATTACTAACACCTGGTAACGTAATAGAAAGATGCGATGCACCTGCTGATAGGCAGCACATCGCTCCAAGGGCTGTTGGTAGGTGTACAAACACATCCTGAACACCTATTGTGGTGGACTGTCAGGCAGAAAGTACGAGCATTCCAACTCTCGATGGAATACCTCAACATAGGGGGATGTGCGTTCAAAAACCCACCGCGAGTGGATGAAGGACGGCGTGGGCGACCGGATGAGTCATCGCTCGACTGGATCGGACCAACTAGCGAGACGTGGTAGCCGAAATAGAATGGATGACCAAATTGAAGGCCTGATTATACCAACACTCGCAGGAATATCTCGACACGATTGTGGAG
>LUCH01000236.1:11263-79449 GCA_013368495.1 Paragonimus heterotremus | reverse complement strand
GATAGAAGGTGCCAATCACACACTTAAACCGGGTAGAAGTGCACACGACGTGTGAGCGGAAACCGGGGGGTGTTGTGGACTGGAATTGTGATTCAAAATCACAAGCGCGTGTGTGGCATGGTGACTGGCGAGTTGGACAATAACGATCGTGCTTTATTGGACGCCTTTTCGCTACAATTTATGAGTGCTTTTTTAAAGTTACAACATCAACTGCGCAAACAGCTTTGCTAGCGGAACTGTGGTGATGGTCTGTCTATAATGGGATTACTGGTCAAAGCGATGATCAACACTGATTCCGTTCGGAAGTTTTGTGCTTTCCGATTGACACATACGCAAGAGGCAACCAGTGTCGAAAGTCATGGATTACCAGTATGGCGGTTCAGTCTACTTCAGTACATAATGCCGACACGCCAGTCAATTTATCCGTATTCCCACTTGTGCCAAATCTACCCACTTTCTTCTACAACTGTTAACACCATTTGTTCATTGACAGCTGCATAATCAGAAGGCAAAAGTCAAGATCCCTTGACCATGAATCAAAGAAGAACCCTGTCACATTTCAAGGCAGTCTCGCATTACGGAACACTTGACTTGTCAGCTTCCACAGAAGCTGTTCGAAAAATCTGGAGGGCGTGGCAACGTAAGTAACTCATACGGGGGTGCTGACTGTTTATAAAGGGTGCGCACACAGTGATTAGGATATACGTTAGTTTCAGGCACGTATGTACAGGTTGTTGTCTCGGTTGTATTATACAACTTGTGTTGCCTAGTTTTCTGGAATAAAATTGGTACTCACTAACACAGTAAAGCAAAGTTATTCAACACAGCAAGATCTTTATCATACAACCCGTACGTCCCCACGTCACGCACGTGTTCGCAGTTATGAACTGAAATTCCGATCAACAACGTAGCGGCAGTTTTCAATCACAAGTCATGCGCACTTATGCCCGGTTTGTGTGTGAATGGCGATGTTTTTTGCCTGCCATTCCTCGTCCGTTGATCCAATTTCTTTGAGCGATGACTCGTCCAGTCACCCGTGTTGTCCACAATCCACCTGCTATGGGCTTTGGCCGAATCACCACCGCGTTGAGATATTCCACGGAGTGTTGAAATAATCGCGCCTCCGATTTGGTCATCCATCACAACAGGTCCACAAATACAGATAATTCATTTGTCGAAAATCCACTATTAAAGTCCGAAATAAACCTCAGCTGTTGACTTGAATTACTATACCCATATGTAACAGTTTTGTCGTAAATGCCGTCTGAACGACCGTTGAAAACACATTTTAAGACCCCTTTCTTGTCTTATCGGTATTTTGGCAATAAGTTTTGAAGATAGTTCACAATCGTTCGTACCGTTGTCCGATATCGAATTTTGTTGCGCACAATTTAAAAGAGTATTGGATAGGAAAATTTATTCTGATTTATGTTAAACATGGTCGGACTGTCGAGAAACTGGAAACAGATAGTAATCGGTACACGAGAAACAATCACCGAAAAACATGCTCACTGATCTGTTCTGCGCTGCGTGCGCACGCGGACGTCGCATGTCTGGGCGCCAGGCCCGCTCAGCTGATTTATCGGTCGTGGCACGCCAGTACACTGATAACTGCGCATGCGCACGTCTGGCTGAATTGGATCACATGATCATCCTGACTGTACGGTTGATCCTTGGCCTGTTTACACTTACGTGTTGCCATTATGCAGTCTGCAGCCTCACTGTACAGCCGTTCCAGCTGGCCGTTACCTGTGGTGTTTGCCGTATGTTTGTTTTCCTTACTACAATACAATATTACTGCTTAACTGTAGATGGCCGTTACATTACCGATACAACATTGGCGCTGACAGTGGAACTACACTGGATTCTCTTATACCGTTTGTTTTAAGTTATTGAAGTCCGACTGATGCTCAACCATCAGCCTCCTTCTTGCTGCAATGGAGGACGTCTATCCTGGACTACATCGATACACTTCAGTTATTGTATACATCAATGGGATTTTGAGATGATAAAATAAACTATTGTGGGGTCATTTGAGCGATGAAGAACAGGAGCATCTTGACACTTTTTGTCTACATACGAAACTTACGACCGGAAAAGCGCTATCAAAACTAGATCGGTCCTGAGGAAGTTAACCGAATTGCCCACGGTATTCGGTGTGTCTCTCTGAACCCAACCTATCTGATAGGAACAGTATCCACACCCGACGCTGTTTGTCTACAATCAATGGAACAATCGGAGACGTTATAGTAAATCATGAAGTGCTACCGAACGTGCTGTTGCTCATACCTATTTCAAATCCGTCCTACCGAGAGTCAGAAAGTTCGGTTGACGTGGTAACTGATCTACGATCTTCCGTGAAGACGTTCAGCAACACGTAGCGATAAACCAACGATCCCAAGCAATTAAAACACGATTGAATCACACTGCCACGGCACTACGGAACAAATTATCAAAGTTAATAATTAGACAACCGCAACCGTTTCGGTTGACGGGTCGTCTCCGGGAAATGAATTACAATTTGATGCTAAACAGGTCAAAGGTGAACTACAACCATATAATATGGTATTCATACCCAACAGTGTTCTTCCGAGCACTCAACGTGTTCACAAACAATGAGGACGAACCGAGCTCCGAAAAGGTTGTCCACGCACCACTCAAGCGAAGTACAATAACCGGCAATTGTCTATTGGTACAACTATCAAATTGACTTGATAAAACAAAAACATCTAGATCAATGTCCACTTAAGGGTCAGGAACAGGATAGTTAGAATAAACAGGGATAAACACTTGGGGGGGGGGGTATAGGGTTGGGTCGGATTTTCACATGACTGAACTTTGAAAATCGGCACAACCGACGATCCCTAGACCTCCAGAGGTGCCGAACCCGTTGCAACAGAACTAGACTTAGTTCTTTCTAAAGTTGTTTCAAATCCTAACTGTTCACGCAGTCGAAAACCGCGCACACAAAATAAACAGTTCGCCCGAGCCCCCAAATGCCTTGAACCACTCTCACTGGACTGAAAGTGTCGATTATCTGCCAGTATGAAAAGAATCAACGCTTACTGTCTGTGTGTTTCTCTTAAGGTTAGTTAGTGAATCGACACAAATTGCACAGAAAGCAGGTCATGCTTTTACCTTAGCTAATTTCGACCTGTTCGCAAATGTGCCAACATGTTACCTCACAGACAAGTTTTATTTTGGAGTTGCGGTTTGAGGAAATGACTGGGAAAATCGTTTAACTCACTGTGGAGGTGGACTGGCTAGCTTATTCATAAACCGACGTTGACTGGAGAGAACATTTTCTTGGACGAGACCGTTTTACTTTCGTGGTCTCCTGACTTGACCACTTTTAGTTGTTTACTTTGGAATCTATCGAAAGTTGTCGCTCACACGCCACAGACGTATTCATTCAAAAATCCAATGAATAACTTTAGCGTTCCGTCGCGGAGCATTCCGTCACAACAGCTGAAAACTGACCTGTTAGACATCATTTGGAATGTGTACAGGTGCGCTGAAGCTGATTAACTCAAATTTGATTAGGTGTTGCAAATGTCCGTCCGATGATTGCATGAGAACGCACGTAAATTTGTTGGTCCCTGAAGTAGGAAACTTCATCCCCACCGTTTGCATTCCCTATTTTTCCCACTAACTTGACATTTGTTCTCACTACCTTACCCATCCCGCTTTTGTTCTATTGAACTAATGTGTCATCAAAGGTCCGCGGTGCGAGTAGCCATTTATGACTCGGACTACTCGCGTGACTGTTCACCTCTAGCCTTGTTGGTCCCGTTGAGAAACCATTGGTTTTGTTGAACGAGATTATCGTCGTAAACGGTTGAGGTTTACCTGCCGTAATTATTGATACGTTTTCTTTAACAGTACCGTAGAAATATTTGTATGCAATCTTGTTTTTAATTTGAGGATCCGTTTTCTAGCTGCGTGAAACTAAACGATCAGACGTGGATCGTTACAATGTATGGCAGCCTTACTTAGGACTACACTGTTTTACCATTAAGGCTAATCACACTAATGTCTCATTTTGTTTCTTTTTCTTGTTTGTGAATGAGGAGTAAAAAAAGGTATCGTTCGTTCTGTGAATCCAAATTACCAGACCTAAATTCACGGTTGTTTAGGACACAGCCCTTGTGTTGGTTAGCAATGTAAAACCATGATTTTTCATTGATAGTGCTGATGACGATGGCGTGACAGACATTTTTAAGGGTGACCTGATCGACATGAGCCATCTTACACAGGGCTCCTTCTCGAAAGGGGCTGGCTGAAGAGGCCATGCGGATGTAAAGGCGTAACTGCGAACGATCTCCAGTCTATACTAACCAAAACCTCCTACTATAAACCAGCAAGGAGTGTAATCAAAAACACGTAAACTTTGGAGTGCGTTGACTTGCCCTAATCGAGTGAGGTCAGCGAACAGCATCTACACACAATCGTAACGTGGATGAGCTTTCAACTATGGGGATTTGTGCTCCGTTTAGATAATATCACTCAGACACACCATCTTAGTGTGTTTCAGCTATCGGAAACGACGATCTGTGAGAGCGGACAAATATCTCAACAACCGATTGGCATCACACGGTTCGGAACCAGCAAGTATCCAAATGGGCAAAGTGAACTGTATTGTATTTCTCTAAAGAATCAAGCTATAGCGATCAGTTTTTGATAACCGATAGATAGTGAAAATGTACTACTGATAGACAGAGTGACAGATTCCATTGACGATGACTGATTCCAGTTGCAATGTGTTTTACAAGAAATTAAGCAAAGGTATTTGTGAGCATCGTAATGGTGACCGGGAAGTAGGTGAGGTACAGTGTAAACAGATCCATTGTTTCCTCAATCAAATCCCCGACTACTCATCAGTAATCTAAAATACCGCCTAGCAGGTTTAATGAGATCGGAGATTTCGACTTGTCTAGGACAGTTGTGATCAATTGTGGGTGATGTTCAGCTTGGTTTCCTCAACAGTCTCTTCTATTAGATACGGGAAAGTGACGGCTAATCAAGAATCGAGAGGACTGCATATCTCGATGTTATCGGTTTTCTTGTGGGAATTTCAAACATTCGAATCGCGGTAATAGCGTCCATTCTTGTTTGACCGATTTGAAGGCCACTAAAACATATCAAGTCAACTTTATGTGTTGATTCACTTCACTATTTAAGCTATTCTCTTGGTCTACGGTTCAGTAAACTACGAGCAAGCCAACCTCGCTAAAGCACCACTTGGTGGCTGCTTGATACAAAACACGATCACACATGACAAAAGTGCCTCGTATCAGGTAGCCCACCAAAGAACGGTCTTCACTCACACGTGGTAATAAAAGATATTTCAGGCAACGGTACCACTTGCATGCGGCATGTATGGGCCCTCCACTTGACAACACGTGTTACAGCGGTAAAAAAGCTATGATCCTAAACCACGAATGAACCGAGTGAATACACACCATCGAGTACTAAATATCCAAAGTTCTTGAGCGTCATCCATACCAACAATGACCAATAAATGACAAACCCATACTCAGTTTACTCGCTGTTTGATGTGATAATTCCTGGATACCTTGGTAACATGTACTGCCATCTAGCTGGCATATTCAGTTTGCCTGGGTACACGGATCAGTGTCAACCAATAAGCCGTTCCAAGGATTTTTATGTGACCAAGTAACACTGGAGTCATTCTACACTTGATCTGTGGAAAATAACCGATATCAGCCACATTTTGTACAACTATGTAGCTTTTATATTACACTTTACAGTCTTCAGATCATTTCTGACATTTAATTGAGCTGCGTCTATAAACTGGTTGAGTAATGCTAGTTGTGTAATGCTAGATATTAAACTTATTTATCTATAGGTGTTAACGAGCTTAATAGCGTTACTTAATCGGATTTTATTACTAAGCTTTTACTGTATTGTATACAAAATAAAGGTATGCGGCTTAACAAACCTTTCGGAACCGGAACCCGAATACTACCCCCTTGAGATGAAGTCACAACTAAACTGGACAACTCCGTTCAGTCGCACGTAATTAAAATTGTCTGAACATTAGCTGACATATTTGTCTGCCGTCACCGTTATTGTTTTTTTCTTTTAGAGTGGTTATCAGTGCAGTGATAGCAGATAAACTGTTTCAAATAGTCTTTCCTTACTTGCACTGTGTGCTCAAGTAGTTACGGCGTTTCACATTCACTCTCATTGGTAGAATCTGTTGCTGTTTTCGATGCGATTGGTTCGCAGCTAATTGAATTCTATCCATTTGATGTTATCGTTATCACTATTGTTATCGGTATTGCAATAATCGTCGATACTCGATTGAAAATGAGCATCTTGAATACTATGTATTTGCAAGTCATGTGTTTCACAAGTTACTGATGAGTAGTAAGGGATTTCAGCTTTCATATAGTTATGAACATCACCCACAACTGATCACAGCTGTCGCATTCCCATAGACATAACAGTCGGCCCTTTTCGAAAAGAACCACCAGACTCGAGTTTCGTTCTCATTAGAGCTCGTCAATAGTGTATATCCTTGCCACTGCCGGGACTAGAACTCTGGCCACGCTGTTCATGAGGCAACCGTGTTGACAACCACGCCACTGATCTCATAGTAAGAATGGCCGAATTATCACATGTGAACGCCCAACCACTTTCGATTGTGAGTAATGATCGCAAGTTCTTTATGTTGACGTGTGGAAAATGTCTTTTTGAAAGATTAATGTAGCTTTTCACAGAAGAAAACCTTAAAACTGCTCATAATTCAATTTCTACGAAATCAACCACTATTAAGCCATACGTAGTCATCTAGTAAACTGCCACGAATTTTGTACAGAAACATTTGGATGAAAACATATTTCATCACAGATCCCAATATACTCAGTTTACTGAAATGTTGCACTCTTTGGACAACCAAAGTTACGCTACAGTAGAAGTTGTGCTACTTTGCAGATGCAACTGAAGTGTGGGGACATTTTGAAATCATAAGACTTTATGTGGATATGACTGGTAAAAAGACCAAGTTTAGTTAGTGTATCCTCCTCACGTGTGAGGACTTTCTGAAGCGCTTCGAACATTGAGTTGTAATCCTCTTCAGTTCACTAATGTCATGATCCATGTGAGAAATCAATTGTTTCTTTCTTCTTCTTCATTAAATGCACATATTTCCGTTATTCATTTGACATTTTGACATAACGTTATTCACAATTCTCCAAAACATTAAATTCGCATAGCATAGAAACTCGAGTCCGTAATTCAGTTTTACTCTCATATCATTTCTATATTGATTAGGAACACAGAAATCCCGAATAACAAATGCAGGCTAAAATAATATTTTTGTAATCCATTATCAAATCTTGTTTTATTCTCTTCATCCACACTGTTCACTTCTTGTGTATCTGTTCGAAGTAATTAAACCTGCTCTTTCACATTTATACAAATGACATGAAGTATTACAATATATGTGTCTTATGAATACAGGTTTTTGGTGATTTGTTGTTGCGTTCTGGAGTCCTATCTACTATATCGTTGTAGCGTTTGGTTGTTTTTCATTTTCTCTCGTCCATAATTCTTCCATGTGCTTATTTTCTCTGCTGTATCTCAGCCTATAGGTAGTGTCATTATCTATACATTTTCGATAGATGCACAGAATTTTTTTCAACAATTCTATGAATAAATTTAATTCCGGAGATATGTAAAGGAGTACTTTGAAATTGACACTAAAAACATTGCAAGTTACAATAATTTCGAGGTTACTTACGTATCCGTGTATAACTAAAAACAGGAAGAGACACTAGCACAACTGTAGTTTTATGCAACACTAATAAGCAGTGTGTTAGATCAACAAATTTATGAGATTCGATTACGGAAAACTTGGACTTTCGCCGGATTCGAACCGGGGCCAGAAACGATATGTAAAAACGCTGCAGGCGCTCTACCACTTGAGCCATGAAGTCACTCCAAGAGCTCAAAACTTTCATGTTCGGACTGAGTTACCTACCTACCCCGTTGTATCCTAGGGAATCCACAGAATGATGCAAGAGATTGTTTGGTTTCATGGTCACATACTTTGGATAAAATGATGAGAAATGATAAGGGGACGAATTACAACTATTTTTATGATCAGCAGACAAACAAGTGGCGCCGACATCCGGAACGGGCATAAATTTTTGAAAATGAGCTACTGCTGGTAGAAAAACCACAGTTAGATTACCAAATGAGATTTCCAACCTGAAAACACCACAGAGAACATAAAAATCATGACTAGATCTGAACAGTTTGCGCCGTCTTCCATGAAAAGTTCGGGAACTTCAAATAATGCAAGTTCCCTGTTTGTTTATTACTCCAGTGAAGTAAGTATTATGAAAGTTTCGTGGATAATTCCCCTACTGTTGTGTGAAAAACTCATATAACGAATGAGTGTACGCGGAAACTGATCATTTCGCATGAGTTTTGACCCAAACGCCATTATAGTTTTTCGGTCTTATTTTGTGAACGATGAATGTGGTTTTGGTTTCACTCGTGGGAAAACACATTCTTGTCAAAGGTGAGGTTGGAACTTTTGTATACATTCGGACGAAGCAACCATAACGCACACCATTTTGTTAACATCATATTGAGTATGATCTTGTCTAAACGATATTTAAACGCTCAACCACCTTCTCTTGCGATTGGTTCTTAGGCTGCTGTACCCCCTCTTGAGAAGACACAATAACTGCTCTGTTAACTGCAGTCTATAACCTCGCGATCAAGACTTCCCATTCAACAGGGAAACTGTCTCACAAACACGACAATCAGAGCATAAAGAGTAGCGAGGATATGAGTTACTACCAAGCTCTAACAGGTGAAATTTCCTGTAGATAGTTCTTTTTCGGAGGAGGTTGGCTAGACAGTTTATACGAATGCAGCCAAATGCGAGCAGTGTTCGACTTATACCAATGAACGTCTTCATTACTGGTCGGTTATTAACGATGCTATTAATCATATTCCCAGCACGGTGAGTGTCGATAAGAGACAATACGAACAACTTTGATAAAAACGTAGGCATTATATTCTTCCAAAGGTCAGTTAGAATGAAGCGAGCATCGCAGAGAATTAGGAAGCGGTCTTACGAAGCAACTAGTGACATTTCGTCACACAAGTCTCCAAGTCTAAGAACCGATTTGCGTTGCCTTTACAGCCAGTGTAGACGAACGAAACACATCGCCATTCGGTAGAATCAAATGTGTACATTGGGATTGCACTTCGGCACGACCCTGGATCAGTCGGGAGCAAGCAATGATCATCAATGTTCTCGGTGGTTTTCGTGGATGAAGCTGAAATTAAGATATTCAATGCGTTTGACAGAGATGACAATAGTTTGTTAGGCATATACGTTAGAAAAACAAAAATTTTAAGGAACCACGTGACGACAATTCGAGAGACACAAACTTTGTGGATCGGTTAACAGGCGTAAGTATTGGAGCCGGCTCCAGTGGGAATAGAAAAAGAAAAACAGATAATCAGAACTGTCACACGCCCGAGCCTTGAATGCTAATTAAGGTAAGCCTTTTGATTCAGGTTTCGGATATCGTAGCCAAGTCCATACTCCTGGGATGTGGATAAGATGGATTATCCGGCAAAAACCTGACTTCCTCAGGGGGTTGGATGTAATTTACTTTGTCTCTGCAACAGCCGTTTTTGGAGCCAACAATAAACGTTATTGTCCCCCTAACGAGGCAACAATGACGGTCGGTATGAATCTTTGGATACTAGATTGCTAATTACAGTACGTTGCAAGTAGTATCGATGAGACCAAACATCTAAATAATATCAGAAGGATGTGTAACCAAAGTGTAATCTAAATGACGGACAAATATAACAAGTGCACTTACAGCAAGGGTTTGGACAAA
The DNA here is from genome assembly GCA_013368495.1 of Paragonimus heterotremus. NCBI lineage: Eukaryota > Metazoa > Platyhelminthes > Trematoda > Plagiorchiida > Troglotrematidae > Paragonimus > Paragonimus heterotremus. The sequence continues at coordinate 69,550 of LUCH01000236.1, read as the reverse complement.
ATACAGAGAGGTAATTCGTGGGTGTGTTAGTGGTGTGTTTGGCTGGAATCCCATACATGTCAACGTGAGGATCTACAAGATAGAAACACTGTAGTCCACGGAGCACTGTAGCTGTGTTCTGTTCACCGGCGTGCGAGAGATCCAGATGAGTTGTGTTCACATGTGTGTACGGTCTCGTTGTCCTATCAGCTCTGGTGAGGACACTGGGTTGAATCACGTGTCATAGGCTAATGTCCGAGATGAGGTTGGCTGTGTGTGTGTGCGTATGCGTGTGTGCGTATGCGTGTGTGCGTCACGTGTGTGCATGTGCCATTGACTACAGTGGTGTTGACAGACTGAGTCGTTCTAAGTCACTGGGGGTTCATGCGCGTAACGGTCGCTCAGCGGTGGAGGTGTGGGCATAACGTTCAGGTCAAATGCCACAGTAAGTCGGTCCAGGCGTATGACTTTGACCACACAACGGTGTGCTGCTACAAATCTATTCATCCGATAATGCTACTTGATCCGAATGAACATCATAATGCAAAACAGCATAACCATAAACCTAACGGGGTTACCGACGTCCCCGAATTCTAATGTTGTGGATTGTTTAGCAAGATAAAAGTTGGAAAACTGTGGCCGGCTAACACTTTTTAGTGAATCGTATTTCAGCACACATCACATTGGTCTCAAGTGTTTGTTTAGAGCAGGCCCAATTGTGGAAACTCTGGATTGGAAACTGCGGCCGGAGCAACTTACCAAAAGGCGACACTGACTTGACTAACTGAGGTACGAGGTAAAGCACGGGGTCCAGAATGCTCGTATCTGGATTCAGCTACAAATGTTTCAACCATGGATGCACATAGAAAGGCCAGTTAAATGCTACACGCTCACATCGTTCAAAACCATGACATCTTAGTGTTAGATGACGTTCACTGAACAATTTTCCTTCGTTTGTCTGGTTGGCCATAGTTGACCTGGCAACATTCTTCATTTGACCGATTTAGGTAACACGTGCGGCTTATCATCTTAAATACAAATGATCGGAAAGAATGTAGAACTAAATGTGCCAAACATGTTCATTCTGTTCAACCTTTATAAACTGTCAGTTTGACGAAGAGGTGAACGGTGTCGGAAAATACTTACTGCATTTGACTAATGTACACTTTGCCTTCTACTCGTCTTACGAACGTCACTGACTATCCATGTATACGGTATTGCCCAGTACTTTCCGAACACCCAAGATGAACACGCCTGTTTTCGGATGCAAAGAAGCCAGCATGACAGAACTCCCGACGAATGTGCATAATATCTTTCGTTGCTTCTCACCTGGCCAGTCTGTATCGAATGGAACTTGACCTGTTCCTCTGCTGTCACAGCCTGACTGTCGACTGTTCACAGTCGCTCGGATGACGTTGGATGGACCACAACCGTTTGGTTATTAATTTCACTGGATTGTAGCGCGCCAACAGCGCTTTTGACACCTCAAGCGGATCTTCACTCGGGTTTTTAATTGATGACTGACACATCCTGTCTGTCAAACGCACTAGTGTGGCAGATTTGTGAAACAGCGATAACTTTAAAAAAAAATAAAAACGTTTACCGGCTAATCTCTGGCGTTTTATGTTATCTATACTTGGAGTTATCAGAGAAATACCGCATCTAATCCCTTTTTGTCGTCGGACTAGTCTTAAAAACGTTACATTTACAGTAAGGAAAAAACAATTTTGATGCTTCAGGGACAACAAAAAATTGGCCGGAATTGGTTAGACTGTCTTCATGCGCCAGACAACTCGATTGACATGTCTATTTTTTGGCTTTGTAGTCTGTGGGGAATAGGAAAAATTGAAATAATCACGCATGTCATGCGCCCGAACCATGAATCCTAATTAGGTTAAGCCCTGCTGTTGGGTTTTTGGACTTTGTCGTCAGGTTCATATTTCTTCGACGCTCATTAGACACACTCGGGCTTTATTCAAGGTCAGGTTTCATTAACTAAAGGTAACGAACTTATCACGCTTACCACTTTTGCATTACTTCATGTACCTTAATGAACTAAAATTTTCCTTCTATTGGACATGATTGGGCTAGTAGACTCCGATTTGTATTATAAATTTGTTGTCCTGATCACACATTCAGCTCTTATACTTCGTATGTTCGTACAGGTATACTCTTAGAGGGTGCTACGTTGTGATGGCTCGGTGGCTGTTGTGAACTCCTTCGCTCTAACTAACCACGGTCAGCGTCGACCAGTTCACTCTCTACTGATTGTCCCTCGTTCGTTTACACAGGCACGTCTAACGTTTTCGGTTTCAAGGTAGTATCATACAGTGAATCGAAAAAATGTTAACCATGACAATGCAATGTTTTGATTCATCAATTCATGCCAACAACTTGCAGAGTCTTGCTGTCACAACACTCCTGCAAATGCTCAGTGAAATATCGATACTCAACTTAGCTCATCTGAGCGTTGTCAAAAGTATGTGTCTTTTATGGAACCATGTCTGGGTGTTCGGAGGCCGAACCACGAAGCGCACAGAGGGTGATAACGCGGTTGGCCAGCTGTAACCCAGTCCGAAATAAACATGATAGCGCCAGAGTTATCAATACGTCGGCCGTTAGCCATGATCAAATGAAAGACTAAGTAAACCGCCCCAGGAAGTGGACACATTTTTTGTCCGAAAGTATATCGTTTACATGAGAATATCCGTTAGAAAAGCACGGCCGTTCTAGCCAGGGGATGTGGACAAACATGTGCTACCTTTACCTTGCGTCATAACGGAATTCACTGAAGTGAACGCGACGTGTGTTCATGTTGTTTGCTCTCATATCCAACATTCTCCCTCCCATGGAAAGAGACCTGCATGTATGGTTCTGCAGCGTGAAGCAAGCAGCTGATTAGACGTTGAGCCAATCCACACGAGACGAAATACTACTTAGGTTCGAGGGAAGTGGAACTCGGGTTGTTAGCCGACTTCCGAATACATGACCTTTGAATATCTTGGGCCAATGATTGCCACAGGCCAGTTAGATCAATCAACCTTACCATGCCAACCCACGCTCAAGTTGTCAATCTAATCAGCTTAGGAAATTGCCCGAACAAAAGAACCAACAACGAAACGTGACGGTTCGAAGCGGAGTGCATGGTTGAGCAAATGACACTCACATGAGCGAAGCAAATCAGTTTGATGATCGGTCAGAAATCGACTAGGTCTTTCACTCCAAGCATGTTAACAGAGAGACTGTAACTGTAACAGCAAATAGAAACCTCGTTAAACATGTCAGTAAACAGGACGTGTCCAACTCACTTCCGTTTACCTCCTAAAATTCGTTTTAATCGACCTTCTTCTACAGATAGTATGATGGCTACTGCACCCATTGCAATTGTATGTCTTCCGGCTTTGTTGACTCCGCATGATTGTGAGTTAAGTTGAGAGCACAACTAGGTCGCTTCAACTATTGATAGCTTGTGTTGTGGTCAGTTCACATTTTATCCTTATCGAAGTGTGACTCGAAGTTCACACGATGTGCGTTTGTCTGTTCTGAATGAAACTCAGTGATATCTTTAACAACGGGTTCTTTGCCATAGAAAACAAAATTCGGTCTGTTTGGACAGAAGGAAATACAATGCATTCGTTGTCGCAAACACCCGAATTCTTTCATCCACTTCATCATCACTGCAAGGAGACACTGTGCGATGGTGACTTTTGATCAGCCTAACACTAAAAGCAAACCCTTAAAGTACGGTGACGGAAAGGACAACAGTAGAGCGGGTCGACCCAGCAGCAGCAAGTGATTATCTCTAGGACAAACAAAAGCCGCGTGAGCAATTTCTATACACACAAAATCGGTCAATAAAGTCTGGGCGACACGGCCTCACTGAATGTGAGCACGGTCAGATTAGTGGTACGTGGAAAACATGATTATCGAATTATTTCTGTCAACATGGTGACCGGCTGACTGCACATGCTGAGCGGTCGATAGTGTCAGGTTTCGTCTTCTTCTTTGAGCGAATCCACTAGACTATGTCATTGAGTTGATGAAACAAAGTGGATAGTGTTGGGTGGTGCGTTTTTTAATCCTCTATCCGTTTGTACCGATGTTAACATCGCTGTACCTGCAAGTAAACTAGTATATAACACAAGAGTGAAAACACTGCTTAGTTGGATATTGCACTTGCTACATCAAATCTTCCGATTTCAGATAGCATGCGCAGTTCAGCGGCTTGATATACACATCTCAACGTAGATCGTGGCGAAATCAGAATGGCCATACTCTCTCAGGAATTAGTTACTCCGATTCTTTGACTAACCTTGCCTTGATCTGAGAAACCGCTAGCAAGTGATATTTTTCCTCCGTTATTCCATATTCTCCTTTATTGTGTTCAGACCAAAAGTAAACTAGCACACGTCAGCATCGATTTAAGTTGTGCAGATTTCTTCTTTCCCGGTGTACAAAGCTGGCTTTAACAATCCAGTCTGTTAGATTCATAGCTGTTGAGGTTCCTACTGCGGAGATAGTCTGAGAAAGTGCAGTTTATTGGCCAGTGTTATCGTTCCTTATCCGCCTACCTCGCTGATCAAATCAAACATTCCTGCTGGTCAGATTGGCATCATATCGAACGGATTACGTCGTGAGAATTCATCACATTACTGCATAAATATACGAACACGCCGCAGCATCGCAGCTCATTGTCCCGGCAATCATACGTGTTCTTACGCCCGACCAATGGATATGTGGGTTTGTGCAGTGCACCCAACTAAGGCACACCTTTTTGTTGTGTAGACTGGTCGAAAAAAGACTTTAAAACGGGCCTTCTCACTCGCTGTCGTTTGTCGATTGAGTGGTCAATCGGTAGAACTAGCATCACCAATCAGAGAGAGATGATGCGGACGGGTTAATATCGACAGGTCCACAGTCGTCAGTTTGGCTTCGGAAGCTAATTCTTCTACCAAAATGAATCGCCCTTGAGCAGTAGTGGCATACTTAAGACTCACACTTAATATAATTAGGTTCTCTGAGAAAAAATAAGCCATTTTGGACCAACAGTCAGCTGATGAACTTGACCGTCTGTTGAAATACGGTGAAACCGATAAAAACGCAAACAGTATGAAATTAATTGTGTTTCATTCTATTTCCTAGAAAATCTCAAATCAACGAGTGTGGACATCTGTATTCAGTACTTCCGCACTAAGTCCGGTTAAACAAACATAAACAAGGTTTTCATATAGAGTGAACATCATACACAATTGATCGCAGGTGTTGCATTCTCTTTTCGAAAGGGGCCGACTGAGAAGTCTGCGGGAATGCGACAGCTGGGATCAATTGTGGGCGATGTTCAGCCCATATGAAAATCAAAATCCCCTACTACTCATCAGTAATAAACAAACTTCTGTTGTGAGAACATCGTGACCAGAAGGACGCTTATGCCAATAGATGCTTCTACTAGTGTTGTGATCCAAGAACGCGGATGACACAAGGGTTGTTTATTCGACAAAGCAATACATGGGTTAAGCATTTAAACCAGACCATTTACAAAACCGCTCATTTGCACGCGGTAGTCGAACTCAGACCGTCTCGACAGCCACACACGTCAGTGCTCAGTTCCACTAAGTAGTAGGGACCATTATGGGCGATGCTGCACTTTGATGATCCTTCCTGCATTCTTCATGTGGCTTGTACGATGTAAAAATATGTGCTCTGCACCTACTACTGAATAGCCGCGGTATGAGTAGTATAATACAATCGCTCATATTCACTGCACTAGGCGAACAGTGTTTGACGTTACTGTTGGTCACTTCATTAGCTAACTAGTGGCCATGACGGGTGCAGTGTTTGACCGAAATGCTTTTGTGTGCTGCCTCCGTTACAAATGCTAGAGAAGTTGGATCGAAATTATTATCGGATGAAACCTATGTACTTTCAAACCGCTAGTTACAACTCTGAACAGTTCCCAACCCTCGATCAGTTATGAGCGCCACCTGGGCTGGTTTCTTCTGCTGGGCAAGCCAGTGTACGTTTTGCAGTGGTGAAGTAAGATGCAAAGTCCAGCTACAGTGGTTCCAAACAATCGACTCGAGAACGCTTCATTTAGTCAGCCGTTGACACAAGCAGCAGCATAGTGTGGCGGAATTGGCCGAGCTATTTCATTTGTAGCGATCTGCGGGTAGGAACACCCGCGGTCTGTGCCCGACAACTGAAGTAACACAAAACAAATGACCTATCTGAGTGACGACCTTTCGAACAGAACTTTCTCTTTTGCCGTCCACATCGCCATCGGTAGAGTAGTTTGATATCTTTCGTATTACTGTGGCTGTAAAAATCCATCGATCCCTTTACTTCCAAGGGTTTTATCAGATAATTTGACAACCGGCAGAACTACTTGACAATCGTGTGTCTGTGGTGGATCATTTCACCCCGGTAGAAGTCAACGAATTACTACAGCAAAAGTGTCAACCTTTAAGAGACATTGCTAATTCAACGAACACTAATCGGTTGTTCAGATTAAGCAGTGTGTACTTTTTGACAGATGGTAAATTGCCATTTGTTGGGAAAAGTCAAGAAGACAAAAGGCGCGCAGTTAAACGTTAAAAATATCCATCTTCAGAACAACTCAATATTACAGCTGACTGGGTCCATTTATTGTGGCATTCACAGCATATGCCTGACTAATTTCTGTCTAATGTATAATCGACATTGGTACAACACGGGAAAGAACAAACCAAGGACAATCCGAATTATAGGTGCGTGTGATAAGTTTCATCGGCGTCGAGGTTCAACAGCACAAATTATTGTGAAGATTCACGACAGCAGCAAAATTTGAATTCCACATCCAAATTTGGCATGAAGTTGGCGAATTGCCTAATTCAATTCAGCTAGTCTAGACACGAATATGGAGTAAGCAATGACAACCTTTGAAATGGAGAATCAGAGATGCTACACAACCCGTTTGGTTCTAACTCTGATAACCAGCAACCGTTTGACTTTTACGACTGGTTCATTGATCGATCGTGGACCCAGCCCATCTAATGTGAGTGTAAATTGGTTGGTCCCTGAAGAGAGGAAATTCGTTCGCACTGTTTGCACTCCCTGTTTTTTCTTCACCAACCAGACATTTGTTCCCAATACTTTACCCACTCCACTTTTGGTTTCAGTGAATCAATTTGTCATTGGTCGTCTGTGGCGCGATCAGCCATTTCTGACCTTGTAACAACACAGAAACTGTTGCGCATGCAATTTAAACTTTCCGCTGATATTCAACCCCTTATTATCTATTTCAGGTCGTCCGCTTACGTATCATCTAACGTGTTCCATGCGACTTGAACGTCCCTAGAACTGTGACATTTGATCCCCCCTGGACTAACCTGTGTGAACGATTTGAAAACCCTTTTGTTGTTGGGACTTTGATTCGCGTGTTGCACTTGGCGTTGTGCGGATCACCGCCTCGTCTCTGTATCACCAACACACTGGTTGTGATTGTTCGTTAGGTCTTCTCTCTGGTTTTCGATTGCGTCGGAACTGTCTGTGATCGCTGTTCTGCGCATAGACTACATTTGTCGTCCCGTTACAACCTAGACTATTGCGTGTGTAACGTGCGGTCGAAACCGGTAAGCGCGCAAAGGTTGAATTTTAATTGCGTAACAAGGCGTGCTGCTGTGTTGTTGACACCGTTTTAGTTTCCGTTTGTGTAAGTCATGTACATGGTTTACTGGGCCTTCGGTTCATGCTTGTTTGCGTTGTTTCCTTTTACAGGACTGTTGTTAGAACCCCTACTTTCGAATAACGCTGTCCCCAGGTGTCTCCACATTGCCCTAAAGTTAGTCCGCAAGCGTTACTGATATTCAGAGTAAAAGCGGTCGGCTTGCATGTTACACGTGACTGTTCACCTCTGACCTTGCTGTTCCCGTTGAGAAACCCTTGATTTTGTTGGACGAGGCTACAATCGTGAATGATTGAGGCTTACCTGTTGTAATTATTGACGCACTTTTTAAGATAGTACGGTAGAAAAATTTGTGTTCAATCTTGTTTTAAATTTGGGGGTCAATTTTTGAGCAACCGCTAACTCAGTGATCTGACGTGAATCATTTTATAGTGAAAATCTACCTGATTTAGCACTCTTCCAAACCCTGACACCATAGGTAATCCAACAAGAGACCAGTTCAATTATCGCGTTAAGATACCACATCAGAAGTGGATGAACAACATTCTTCCATCTTCCGTTATTCGCTGAGTTCTCTTTTTCCTATTGAACTAATCAGCTTACAACTTGTGACTTTGTAATTACAGTCATGATCGGCCAAGTACAAAATTTGATTCCTTTAATACTGATGTACATTGATAAATGCGGGTTTTTGTTTGATGAATAACAACTGCTTACTGCAACTAGTATGAATTCTTCTCCTTATTACTTGCTTGGGGGGGGGGTTCAATTGAAGTACGATTTCTAAGGCTATTCGAAGTCTCTATTCCCGAGTATTACACATTTCCTCCGAGAAATTAACGTTTTACGACGAGGTACTGAGATGCTGTTAACACAAACAGTAGCACTATCAACCAAATTTCTTTGGTATGTGTGAGACTGGCCAATAAATGCGGGGTGAACATCTGGTGTGGTCTGCACGGTATGAACCTGGTTGAGCAGGTTTTTGGGCTAAAATATTTGACATTCTAATCAGTTATACAACAGCCGTTGACATTTTACACTGAAAGGCTTTCATTGTCGAAAAGGTCGAAACCATTGTTTCAACAAGAGGTTGCATCATCGCACTCTGCAAAGTGCTCAAGAACTCCAGGACCAAATCGAGGCAGGTTTGTCCCTCATGCGACGTACATGCTGGATATGTGTAGGCTGTATTGAGGCTTTCTGTCCAATCTTGTGTGTGGACGAACGAACTACAGTACTTGTAGCAACCGAATGCACGAGACTTCAGTGACAAGACAATTCTGTGCTCCGTCAGTTCTATGAGATAAAGGAGCCAACATCAACACTGTGGTTTGTTTACCTATTTCTTACAAACCAGAAATCCGCTGATACTAAAAAAAATTTGATTTTTGTTCAATCTATTCCTCAAAACATGTTAACAAGTGTCCAGTGAGGAGTGCTCGTGCACCAATCCATAGTTTGTTTTGGAAAATGCGTCCATATGTAGCAAAAATACGAGACTCACTTGTATGAGTCACTTACCGATATTTACTGCTGTCATTATATATTGTAGTAATATCGACTAAATGTTACTATTATCATTATCATATTATTACTAGTATTATTCTCTGAAACAGTGCTTCTCCCCGGATGAGTCTGATAGGAGCGAGTAGTAGAATGTAAGATGTACAGAGATATCTCGGTTGACTTGTAGCATTCACTACAGCGAAAATGGTACAAGTTATTTATGACGGATTGACAAGATAACATGGGAGATGAAAACAGTACGTTTGTTAGTGGCGAATCATAGGCATTCTAGACGCTATGGCATGGTGGTGTCATTGCTGACAATGTTGGTATTGATGTGAAAACCCCAAGAAATACGAGTCAAAGGCTGGGATTGGTTGCGTGTTAATCCGCATACGTGTTTGGGATATGAAAGGCGATCGATGTGGACGGGACCCACATGTATTTTAAATAGCCTGTTCACAGATGAATTGGAACGTGTGCGTTACCCCTGATCTTCAGATGTACGTCTTCTTTGATATGTCGAAGCGGTTGCTTTGAGAATATAAGGGCCCCGTCTATGTAATCGAAAGGAACCGTCTGTCAATTTCTCATTGTCCTGAAAGTGGTAAGGTCTGTGCGTCATCAGATGACTATTCTGTCACCATTGTCTGTTTTATGGCTGGGATTTGAATTGGTAACCTTAACAATCCTAAGGATACTACAAAATGGATCAGGGTATAAATCGGGCAACATATCCTTACTGACTACGGTTTTCCAAGTCACCATGAAGATTGCATGCTTTGGATTTCTACACGTACTCTCGGCCGATCGAAGACCATGGCACTTGAAAGGGTGGCTTTCATTGGCCCGGTGTAGATGCTCCTTCTCCTTGACCAGATGTATGAGGTCGCAGCGTCCCATATTGGGTTAAACCACAACAGACCGACCGAATTCTATCTCAGCAAGTTGGAATCATTAGTATGTAATGTGATCAACAAAGTTTATGCTTGTGCTGAAACTTAGGGGTAGGTCATGGTTAGCTATTGATGACCTAACAAATTCAACGAGGTTAATTTATTTTACTGGTATGCTCGGGAAGGCCAGAAAGTCATGTAAGATCATAGTCAAGATGGTTAGCCGGAAGAGGGATTAGTTCATCATTCTGACTGTATTTAGGCATCATTTAGTTTAGAACGTTTTTTCGTCATCTGAGTCCTGTGCTGAATTCCTTGGGATTAAGAGTCCGTACAGTTTGTGATATTGTGATAAAAACCTGCGTGATTCACGGTCTGTTGTAGTCGCGACGCAAATGATAATCTAACAACAAACCAATCCTACGTCATTTTGACATATAACACGGGCAAGTATTTGTAACTTCCTCAGTACATCAGGTTCACTAATCAGTAGAAGAGCAATCAGACTGCAACTTGTGACACATGCTATTGCTTTCAACCAACAATAGACTCCGGCTTCCATAATGTCAGTGTGGCTCTAGAAATCAGTGTTATTTTTCCAAAAATATCAGTTGTCTACTACGACCAACCGGAACTATTTTCCTCATCATTTAGGCTGGAGGTTTGAATACAGACACGAGTCCTAGAGCCATCTAAAGTCAATAATTCTGAATATTACAGATGACCGTTTACTGTCCTCCATAAATGGCACTGCTGTCATCCTCAATGAATATCAGTGAGGTAAACATTGTGGTAAACAGGGTTCAACTGCATCGTTATTTTGTTCCAACTCAGGGGTTTAAAAGTGTCCGCTCAGTTCTTCATCTATTTCATAAGGACCGTATATCTGGTAGAAATTGAGCGAAGGCTCCCATGAACTGCCCCACAAACGGATCCTGTCAAAAACTCCAGTGTGTTACCGAATTCACTTGGGGATACCAAGCTATTAGGAGACGCACCTTCTAGCGAATCAGCCAAGACGAATTACGTTATATCGATTGACCGATCCACTTTCGGGCGGATTGTTCCGTACTACTCTACTCAGCCAATCAGATTGTAGTCGTACGATCGAACGGCTGTAGGCTATCTGATCAGTTTTCTCGCATTCATTTTCTGACGTCCCCTTAACGCGACTTGTTATAACACAGTGATTGTTATATATGACTGTTTCATCTGATTCGCTCTGCGTCCGACTGCCATATATGATCGTCCCATCTGATTTGCTGTACGTCTTGTCGTACTTGTATCATAATCGTTTCGCCCTACATACTGAAAGCCCTGTTGCCTAATTCGGACTCATTTTTCCAGTAAACGGTGTTAACACTTCTTTTTCATACCTCGTCTTTGGGTCAGACAATCAGGCGCGTAATAAAAGAGACAATCCAATACAAACAATATGCTCTAGTTTCTTTGAAGTGTCCCCTTCATCGGTGGAAACATTTAGTTTTTCAGGCTGCAAATCATTACCGAGAATTTCTATTTTTCCCAATCGTCTACTGTATCTTCTGGTTTAATTTCGTTGCAATCAGTTTAAGTCCGCGGTTGACACTGAATGACCTCAGTAAGTCAGATAAAAATGAGAACATATTAGTGGCCCAGCACTACACAATGAAGAAGCATCAATCAAGTATGAGAAGCCGGACCAATAAATGCGACCACGGTGATGGGAATACTATTAAGCAGTTAGTGTAACGCCCAATAATCATCTACTGTGATTTCCCTATTTCGTTTTTATTCTATCCATTTTTGGCTAATATACTTTTTTAACGTTTGTCGGCCAGTGGCTCACAACTTAGAAGCAGAACATGATGTGTTCCAGCTACCTTGAGTGCCTTCTTTGTAATCAAACTTGCTTTGAGAAAGGGACGAAAGCAAGCAACCAGCTCAACGACTGTTGCGTAGTCCATTTGTGTATCACTCAAGAGAACCAGTTCAGGCTAACGATGAGTAGTGCCAGTCAGATCAAACTCATCGCACAACACTCCAATGAGCAACGTTCACCGTTCTGATATGACGTTTCATTTACAAACCTGAGAGGAACAGCGAGAAAAGGCCACATTTTAGTTAACGATCTTTCTGACTGAGTGCATACCAGCAGATGCTCGGATTCAATATCAATTACGTATTATTTCTGCACCAAATAAACAAAAAGACAAAGACTGTACCTTCCCACGTCACTTGTTAGTTGATTATCGAGCTCATGCGAATCATTTGTGATATCGAAAACAAAATAATCAACTTCTTTCTCATCACGATCGTCTAAGACCGTGCATGCGCCGCCAGGTATTACTAAGTGGTAATTAAACCACCTTTGACAACAGTAAACCACCCACATACTAACGAGAACAGACCCGCCCATGATACACACGACCGGTCCTATTCGTGGCCGATCCCCTGCGGCATCCATCACCCTGATCTCGGTACTAAACAGGATTGTAACTTATTAGAATATTACGCGGATTTCCGACAACAGAAGTCCTCTAAATCGCAACAGGCGCCAGAATTGAGTAAACGAACTAATTTCCGTAGCGCATACTCTTACCAGGACAGGGATTCGAACCCTAACATTCTCACGAGACGACTGTGTTGACCACAACAACACTGACCCTGTACTGGGCTTGACTGAACTGTCGTACATAAACGTTCAGAAACACTCGGTCGTGAGATGCACTCAGGTTGGCTCATAAGTGTATACGATCAAACAAAACTTGGTCGCGCCGATGATCAACACGGCTGCCTGACAAAAAATGGCAACAATTCACGCAAACATCATTGCATGGCTGAACACTATATGTGAATCTTGAGTCTAGGGTTAATTTTCACAAAGGTAATCTGAAGAAACCCAGCTGAATGCGATCGTTGCAGTCAGATATGTATGATGTTTAACTAACATCAGCCTGATCCCCTGATTACTTGTCAATTGACCATAGTAATGTTATGTTTCACTGTAAATTTCTAAATGAAGCATGCAACCACTGAAATCCCGTTAACTGATATGCCTGGGTTACTACCTAACATGGATCGAAGTATAACAAAAAAACGAAATGTTAATTATTATCCGGAAACAAACCGTCTTCTCAGTACAGCAGTTTCTGAAAAAGTGAGGTCACTCTAAATCAACCAGTAACATTTTTACACACAAAAGTGATAAAGGAAATCGAGTGTTCGAGATAACGAATGAATTCATACAGTATCATACAGAACGGACAAACGTAAGCTATGTCGCGTACTGAGCTGCCCAGTCTGGAAGAATCAGAACAGGAATCTGAGCGGCACTAAGCAGCCTCAGTTTATTGGAAAACCGTTGTATACCCTTCTAAACGGTACGCTGGTTCGTCCTAGCTATCGCAATGCACTTGGCAGAATTCGGATTCTCCTCACGGTAACAATTAACACGAAAACCTCGGTCCCGAAAAGTATCGCGACTGTCCCGTATTCGCTGCCATGGCAAGCCAAAAGACGCGTTCAAAATACCAAGCTTTGTTGCGCTCCAAAACAGGGTGCGGCTAGGGCGACAAGTACAAGGTATTTATTAGGCACATAATGCCCACACATTCCCACCACATCATGAGAAAGAGTTAGGATCGCACATGTGCATAGCGTTATAAAAAGTCTCAACTGATTTGAACAGTTCCGCTAGTTAGGACTGAGTCAAGTGGTCTTTTTCTTCTTTCTCACGACGGAGGCGCCCTGGGATGGTCACAGGGTAGGCGCCCTAACAAAAAACAGCACCATTTTATAGAGGAACAATAGTATTTACGACCGCTATTAAGAGACAGGTGTCCTCCCGTTCTGATTGACCGGTTTGTTGCTGTGTTGTTCCACGACCCTGAATCTAGCATCCTGGTTGTTTGAAACACATGCATTCAACAGCAGCTAATCGTCCCGTATGATTGGTTGACATCAATTTGATTATAATTCCGTGTGTAGCAGCTTGTGTGAGAACATCGATTGGCTGAACGTTCTCCAGTCAGGAAAACACACCAGTCCAATTTCATTATACGTCGTACGAAATTCGGGCACAATTCGAGTGAGGATAAAGTGCGAACTGCACATTAACTCACTTCATCTCGCAGTCATGTGGAGTTGACAACATCGGAAGGTATATTGATGAGGTGCGTGCAATGGTTATGCAGTGAGATCACCTTCGACATCCTCAAAATCCCAAAATCCCTGTGACGTGAAAGTTGCTTTACTAGTTGTGGCATCCGCGCCTGTCATTGTCCGCACGTCACCTGTCTAACCGTGCACGCGTGTGTCCCGCTCTTTCTCACTCTGGCCCCAAACGATCCAGTCAGTTTACCCACATAGTTGATTGGGTGACTGCTTGTCCTATCTATGCCTCATCGTTAATATGATTCATGTTCTCCTGTTCGATAAAGCTACACGCTATTACCGTCACGTGTTCTCATTCCACTCTGGGCTAACTACGTGTCGGGGCTCGCAGTTTAATATGTCCTAGATTGCAACACCAGTGACGAGGACGACCGATCGCCTCATACTACTCACACCACCACTATTCAGTAGCGGGGCGATAGCATGGATTTTGCCGTCAAAGTAGCAGCAGGAAAAACAAGAGAAGAAACATCACACCAACACGACAGTGTAGTATGCCATGGAATAATTCTGACTACGCAGAGCAGCTGAGCATTAGCGTCTATGGCAGCTAAGATCTTCTGGGACGATTGCCATATGCAGATGAGTGGTTTTGTTTATTGTCCTGTTTGAACACCTAACCCCTGTTAATATCCAATATTTGTGTCATCCGTGTTCTTGGCTCACAACATTAGTATCAGCGCACCCGTCCTCCTCACCTTGTGAACGTAAATTTACTACAAACTACTAACATCAAAGTTTAGTGTATTGGCGTGGATGCCACAGCTTTACTGGCGGCTATGTAATGAATCCGCGTCATCACCAAAACTGTAGACTACATGCCACAGGATATCATTCAGAATGCCGCCCAACTAGTCCGACGCTTGTTTGTGTTCTGAAGTTCGACTGGAGTTTCCGATGACATTCGTCCCATTTGGGGGCTGGGGTGCGATTGCGTTGAAGGTTTTCTAACATCTATCCCTCTGACGCTTTTACTTGTTCCACCAGAGTCTGTTTGTTTTACGGTGATTGAACAGTTGGTTAAAGTTTGCTTGTAGACTCATCGTCCTCTGATTAGGACTTCCGAATTGCGTTAGCACAAGGCTGAGAATACTTTGGACATACGAACCAAAGAGCAAGCAACTAGCTTTGCGGTAGTCGTCATGCGATTTGTAGAGGATATATGGATTAAACCACTGTTAGGAGGTAAACGGAAGTGGTTTTGGCACTTCCTAATTACTGACATGTTTAACGAGGTTTCTATTTGCTGTTACAGTTACAGTCTCTCTGTTAACGTGCTTGGAGTGAAAGGTCTAGTCGATTTCTGACCGATCATCAAACTGATTTGCTTCGCTCGTGTGAGTGTCATTTGCTCAACCGTGCAATCAGCTTCGAACCGTCACGTTTCGTTGTTGGTTATTTCGTTCGGGCAATTTTCTAGGCTGATTGGATTGACGACCTGCGCGTGGTTTGGTGTGGTAGGGTTGATTGATCTAACTGGTCTGTAGCAATCATTGGTCCAGGATATTCGACGGTCATATATTCAGGTGTTGTGGCAATCGGAGCTGATTTTCTTTAAAGTCCAACTTAACTGGCAGTCATAGAATGTAGAATGCAGCCGAGCTACCGACACCATTTTAGTTGCTAATTGTGTAAGTCGTGTGCCTGATTTACTGGGCCACTATTCACGCCTGTTCATGCTGTTTGCTTTTACTGGACTGCTATTAGAGGAGAGTTGTTTCCTGCCTACTCCACGTTCCCGAAAAGTTGGTTCAGTATTATAACGGTTACCGGAAGCTAGAGCGTCTGTTTTGCCTGTACCACCCCGACCCTTACAATCCGACTGTTTCGAGCGTTTAGTGTTCATTTGCCTGCTCACACCACGTTGTCGAGCCAAACAAGCGGTTTGTTTTTTGTGTGGGGACAAGAATGTTAGATGTGCGCGCACACGGCACGGACACTCTGTGAATCAGGGAACGACGCACATTGAACGTCGTTGTGTAGTTTCGTTCAGCAGCATATTCCACCACACCGCCGTCGTGCTTCGGTACAGGTCCGATTCCCACATCGCTCGCATCCGTCACGACAACGAAGCTCTGTCCGGTCACTGGCAACTTCCGGGTCAGCTGTCCCTCCTTTATCAGTTGTTCGATCTCGATAAACGCTTGATTGGTCTTATCTTTCTACTGACATCGACAGTTATTGTTCAGAATCTCGTACAATGGGCTGACTAGTTCATTTAAATTTTTGATGAGTCGGCCATAGAACCTGACACGACCGAGAAACTGTCGCAACGCCCTCTCCGGTGTTGGCACCGGAATGGCCTCGATCGTAAACAGTTTCTCGGGAATTGATTGGACCTCACCCTGACCGACCTTGTGACCGAGTAGTATTACCGTTCGTTTCACCAGTTGACACTTTGAACTGTTGATTCGTACGCCGGCTTGTTCAATCTTCTGCAATACAGCTGAAACGTGTCCGCTGTGCTCCGTCTCATTCGTGCTGTAAATGACGATATCATCTCCATAGACAACAATATTGTTCAATCCCTCCAGCACCCTCACCATCAATCGTCTCAACGTGAACGGGGCGCCTGACAGTCCGAACGACATACGTTTAAAGCGATATTGCTTTTCTCCCACTGTGAACGCCGTTTTGTCTCAGTCCGATTGCTTGATTGAAACCTGCCAATATCCAGACCGCAGATCTAGCACTGTAAATATCTTGGCGTTCTGTAGCTTGTCGAAAATTTCGGCCACGGCTGGCACTGGTACAACTTTATTAACTTTAATCTCATTGAGTCTTCTGAAGTCGACACAAAACCAAAATTTCCCATTGGGCTTCCCCACCAACAGAACAGGAGAATTGAACGGGCTATCAGCCTCCTCAATGATTTCCTCCTTCAGCATTTCCTTCACTTGCCGCTCGATTTCCGGCTGTAGGTGAACCGGAGTTCTATGGCCGAATGGCCGAAGTCGCCCTGGTTCAGTGAAGATTTCATTTTCGATCCGGTCACAGTATCCATATGGGTCTTGATCTGTGGTGAACAACTTTCGGAATTTGCATATCACTTCATTCAGCAACCGACTGTCGCAAACTGGTACTGCTGCGGGTGCGTTCGCCTCAAGTTGTCCAAACTGAGGTTTGTGTTTTCTGATTGATGGAATCACCCTATACTTTGTCACGAGCTTGTCATGCTTCAAGTCAACCATGGCCTCACCGCGATCAAGAAAATCCGCTTCCAGTATAGTCTACCGTGCGTCGGGGAAAGTGACGGACGGTGGTTTGACCACGTGACCATCGATCCAGACATCATATTTTACCTGGCCACTACCTTTGAAAGTAAACCCACCGACTGTTCGGACGACCATCGTACACGGTTGCGCAATCTCTCCTGGCCTCGGTCCAATCGATGAAATCGCAGCCTCAGTGTCGACCAAACAACACTCCGAGCTACCATTGATTTCTATCCTAGCATGAACTGCCGTCTTATCAACTGCCCCAATTACTGGATCTCCTTTCCCAGACAAATGACAATCATTGAAACGTTTACTTAAGTATGGCTTTTTCTTGCCAAGTGGACAAACTCCTCACCAGTGTCCATATATCCACATCGATAGCAGAGGTCGCATGATTATCCTTCTTCCTCACCTTCAAAGCCAATAATCCCTCAGTCAATTTTTCCACTGCGGTTCGAAGGTCATCCACTCCACTTGGTTCAATTGTCTTCAACTCGCTGACTGTCGGGGAGTTTTCTGCCAGTATTTGTCTAGCCCCGTCAGCCAGCTGTTCCAGTGTGACCAGATGCGCCACGAGAGCAACCCTGAGCTGAGCCCGGACTGTTGATGGCATTCTCTCCAAGGACTGATCTGTCAGCATGCCTTGTTATGAGTCCTGGTCCAAATGTGGCAGGGCTGTTAACAACACTGTTCACAATTACACGGCATACACAGAAGCGTCGCCTCCTGGTCCAAGCCGGGCGCCCTGAACCGCCGCATTGCCTCCTGGCAATCGACGGTGCTGCCGAACCCGGCGACCAGCGTCTCCTTCGCGCCGTCTCTAGTTCCGCCTTCGCCCTGCCCTTGAACAGCATCTGCAAGGCTGCCAGCTTCGCCCAGTCGGTCTTGACTCCGACACGTCCTCGAAGTCCTTCAGGAAGTTTCGGACGTCCCCACCCTCGAACGGCTGTGACAAGGGGTTCTTCATCCTTCTATCCTGGTCACGGCACCAAGTGTTGTGCGCCAAGAATACGGATGACGTAAATATTGTTTATTTAGGAAACCAACACGGGTTAAGTGTTCAAACAGGATAATAAACAAAATCACTCATCTGCACATGTTACTGGGCCCAGACCGTCACGACTGCCACAGACGCCAATGCCTAGTTTTTTCCCGTCCGTTTAAATTCCAAGAATCATTTTATGCGATGCTGCACTCCGATGTTTCTTCTTGCATCCTTCCTGCAATTACTACAATGTCAAAATCTATGCTCTGGCGCCCGTTACTGAATAATGGTGGTGTGAGTAGTATCGTACGATCGCTCCTCCTCACTACAGTAGTGTCTGCTTATTCGCACCGTTGGCCAACACAGCCGTACTTTCCAAGGATTATACCGATGCATTCGGTAGAATGGATCGATCGATAAAATCAACATTCCTGAGAATATATGAGACCGTGTACCAACCAATCCGCTGAAGGGAAATTCTCTCTCCCGAATACATATGAATGCCAAAAACATCCACTTCAAAAAATAGAAGCGATGATGTTTCCTGGAGGAACTGGACGATATACACATAGTTTTGGATGAAGTATGGTTAAATTTAGCAGATCTTTCATGGATTTTTACTGGCATGCCAACTTAGTACGCGCTGTTCACATGACCGGGTACTCATATTCCCACGACTTCACTTAGTTGCGGTATCACTGGCCTATTAACCATATGGTCTACTAACATGATCGGCTTTGAGGCAGTCATATAGGTAGTTCATCTGTCAGTGTACGTTCCATGCAACCGGCAACCGACCACTGATCAGTATTATGCTGGAACAGTTCTGGGAAGCTGCGTCATTTCGAAGATTAGTTGAAGCCAGTCGGTTGAACTCATAAATAAAGTTCCACTAAGTGGTGTCGTGGTGGCAGGCTCAGAGTGTGGAAGTCAGTAATTCACTTATTCGTTAAGGAGTTCACACATCTCGTTGTTCACAATGACGAGGGTTCCAGGAATATGAGAGGCATTCTAGATTGAGAAAAGTTGATTACGAAGCTTGAACAGAAGTGCCATCAGAAAAGAGTAGTGCAACAAGCTGACAACTCATTTACTGACTTGTTCGTGGGAAGGAGTTACTGGCTTCTACATAACGTCAATGTCAAGTCTCATTGTGTTAGGGGAGAGGACGAATTTCAGTTGAACCATGAAGTCAGTCCACATCCCTAGTCAAAGCTTTCGTTAGATCTAGACCCCGATAAGAGCATCCGGGGCTATCCTGGTCTCAGAATAAAATAATTCCAGGTTCAACCCCACCTCAGCTAGTCTAGACAAGTTTCAAAAACGGACTGCAGTTGCAACTGCAACACATAAAACCAAAATTATGGAAATTATGATGTGAATAGTTGACGGAGTAATCAGGACACGGGGTTTCGATGTGTGTTGTTAAAGTAAATATCTCTTTTTCCTATTTATCCCGGCAAGCATCTAGAACTTTCGGGTCATTTTTTCGAACAGGACATTATGTCAGGCAGACAGATATTGTCTGTGTGCAACTCCGGTGGGATTTGGTCAGTCAAACAGTAAACTAAATTAGATTTAAATTATACTGATTAGCAGAAACTTCAAAACAAATGAGCAAGGCACAGGGTGGTAACTCATTGTTTTTGATCCCGTAGAACCGCGACTGACCGTTGATCAATAAGGTTTTGACACAGCTGAGAATTAGTTAATTGTGAGCGATTATGAGAACCGTGACTCATGGCACACTACTCAAGATAAAGGTCCAGCTGTGGGTGAAACTCACGATGCCGTCCAACTTGTACTTTTGACCGTTCCATTAAGTCTTGTCTCTCTGCCGGTCATACGCTTACGGCCAAACGACTACGTTTGAACTGAATTCATGTTGTAACTTGTGTTTTCTGATTGTTTTATTGAAATAGCTCAAAAGGAATTAATGTTGCAAACTTAGAATGTGTTACACTTAGGCCATTTTAACCACTGTAGTTATTCCCCATATAGCCTAAAGAACTCTGAATTCTGAATCTATGAAGTGCAATTTGGTTGCAAAACAGTTGAAAATCGATTGGGTGATATCGACTGACGATAATCAGTATTGTTAATTCAACGTTAATCTATCATCCGAATCAGAAAGTAGGAGCTCCTGACAAAGGTAGAGAGTGGAGCAATACTCACTTTTTCACAATTCACACACAACAGTATCAGTTAGTATTATCATATTTCATTCTGTGCACCTGCTCTAGCCTTGATAACAACTACCACTGTGATCTTCATCAATCAATTTCGATTCAACAGGATATAGTCAAAAAAATGCAATGAGATGCTGTAAACGTGCTTGTAGTTAGCAGCTTGATAGCTGGAATGTTTACGGGCGGAAGATGACAATTCACTCCCAACAGGTTACAAAAGACCGAGGAGAATGCAGCTCATATTTACCTTGGCAACAGGAAATGCCACTAAATAGCAATGTTTGAACAACAACAATGTTTGTCCCAAAATGAATGTTAAAACATAGATGGAGAGATTAGAGGACAATACATTGCAGAGTTTGAAATGGGCTGTTTGTGTTTCAGTAGAAAAATGATGGTAGTGTGCTTATATTAATCTTAAGTATAGCGGATCAGAATGGAAATTGGGAAGTTGGTTTGCTGTCATCACCGTTTAGATTAAATTCGTTTTCTGACGAACACCGCTGAACGTTGAGCGCTAATTTGAGAGTTCAGAAGGATAGTTTTACTTCTCCGCTATGAAACAATATATTTTAGGCTCACTCCGGACTTTGTACACATGAGCTGAGTGTGTTGTTTACTATTCTGTCAACGCTATAAAATGATTTTTACATCCGGTTATGTAGCCGCAATCATGTGCGAGTAATGTCCGTGTTGTGCGACAGTCTGAGTGGTCGTACCATTAGCTTCACTCAGTAATATGGTGATCGATCTATGTGAGATCAATAAGCACAAAAAATGCCTTGTACAACGATCTGAAGACAGAACGAAACACAGAAACCGAGTTTTTTAAGCTATGAAATAAATGCTATACGGAAGGTTCGAATGTACATTCCAGCTTACAATCGGAAGAGTATTGTAGTCCTGTCGTAGGTCACCCAATATGACAGCCATCTTTATAAGGAAGGGTTCATTTTTAGCAGACAGTTCTGGAAAGCTACTGTCAAGTCAAATTGTAATCTTCCTATGAAGGTCATTACCGCGACGGACTGCCTATATATTTTAATCAGACCATCGACCAAGATGAAAGTCTTTACATCGAGGACGGGCGCACAAGCACATGAACATCCGCGCAACGGGAATACTATATTCACTGCAAGCTGGAGGGAACGTCATTCGCGATATCACAAAGGGTTCAAATAGGACGCTCGTCAAAGCATTAAGGCGCACTGTTTGCCTTTGGCTCATCCAACACCGAAAATCACGTACCATCAGATTGGCTACAGTTATCCAAACCGACTCATGTTACTCACAGCCTAATGAGACAATCTTCGAACTAAGAGACTGGTGACGGAATGGGATGGTAAAAAACACCTAGTGGTCAAAACCAACCTGGTAAACGGAAAGCGGATGAAAGATATAGTGATTATGTATATCACTCCGTCAGTCCGTACTTGACGTTTCTGTTCACTATAGATCCGGAAGTCACATCATCAGATTTCTCTCTGTATAAGGGATTCGACTGTTCATCCTAATGTTGTAGGCGCCTTTTTCATTATTCGACGTGCTGTAATCTTTACCCTAGTCCTAGACTAAAAAGTGCACAGAAGCAGTCCGCATGATTCAGACTGTGTGGGCTGAACATGAAAGGTACATAATTCATTGTGTTAACTCGCTATACATATACTCACTTCTGGGAGTTCCTCGTCAAGTTTTCAAAGTTTACCGGTCCACATACAGGACGCGATGTATTTTGTTGAGTCAAATGAGTTAAAGAATACGGTGCAACTCGTCCAGCTAAAGAGGATGACTGAGCAAATGACCGGCATTCATCAAAAGTCACGTAAGTAGTACTTGCTGAGAGTTTAACATCATAATGATCATAATCAGCAACAACGATAACGACAAATGGCTGTGGTTCGGTGTCTGTTGCATCTAAGTTACTCACAGGCCTTATTTTATGTCGACTCAGTAAGCCTAGAGAAAGTCAGGTACGCGAAGAACAGGTAAGATTCCAATCCGGTTGGGAGTGCGTTGATCACATTTCTACCTTGCGACGGATCTTGGAACTTCAGCACTCTTACAGATAATCGGCAATCGTGATCCTTTTGGACCTGAAAGCCGCTTCGATTCAGTTGCTCGTAAAGTTATCTGAAGCTGTCTTCTTCGCAAAGGAGTATCCGGGGAATGCGTGAATCTGTTAAGATCACCGTATGCTTACTCTGCAAGCAGGATAGGAGTTTGTGGACAACTGTCTCGGGCGTCCATCACTTCTAGTGGTGTTCGTCAGGGGTGTCCGATTTTTCCCTTCCTATTCGATTTTGTCATGAACGTCATTCCAGTGGGCTTAGTGTTGAGCTTCTTCCTGACGCTAGATTGATCGATCTGCAGTACGCGGACGACATTGTCCTACTTAGCCCCTCTACCGAAAAAATGCAGACCATGCTGGACAAGGTTAGTGACCGGGCTGGTTTGTATGGAATGCATTTCTTACATTCAAAGTGCAGTGTTGCTCCAAGGAGGGCACTTCCACTCCTACTTTCTTCATTGCAGATAATCCGCTTGAGGCTGTGGACAGTTTCACATACTTGGGTAGCACTATCTCGTCAGCACGTAATATTGTTGATGAGGTATCAACAAGGATAGGAAAAGCACGGTTGCCTTTGCTAAACTGCATCATCTGTGGCGTCAAAATGAAGGGTATATAATACCCGCGTACATTCTGTGTGGCTCTACGGTTCGGAAACGTGGCCTGTTCGCAGGGAAGATATCAACAGACTTGCTGTGTTTGATCATCGTTGTCCCCGCCAATTGGCCCATATTAAGTGGACTGATCGCGCGAGCAATATGGCAGTTCGACGGCGCGTATTCCGGAACGCTCGGGATGTGCGATCAGTTGGTCAACTAATTACTTTGCACAGCTTGCGATAGTTGGGTCACGTACTCCGTATTTCAGTTGATTGTTTACCGTACCGGGCATTATATACTGAGACCACCAACAGTTGGGTGAAACCACAAGGTGGTCAAGCAACAAGGTGGTAACGAAATATGAAGACCTTGCCTGCTCCACTGGGCAATGTGGGTAGGTGTCGCCTGCCTGGCTGGGGTCCTTGTGATCTCTCAAACCGCTGGTTAGAGACGCTATCCGAAATGGCGGTGTGTCGTAGCCAGTGACGTACCTGCATCCATACCATTTCTTCCGCTTGGTCTTATTTGATTAATTTTCAACATTTTTAGTAACGTTTTCTTTTAGGATATTCCACGTCACTGTTAAGGTGAGCGGCGGCTTGGGCCACAATACCTTTTGGTCAGGCTCATGGCTGCTATGATTATGTGGTCCATTGAACGTAGGTAAGGCAAGTGTGAGTATAGGTTACGTACAAGTCTGATAAGTTCAGGCTAAAAGTGGGCTATGCACTTGGGGGATTTTGTGCTACACTTGATAACGGATCCTCAGGTGAATGCAAACCCGGCTATTTGTATGTACCGAATATTTCAACATGCCTCCATCCAACTTAGAACAAAGCGATGCCAAACATCTGCGCTGTACTGCCAGACATATGGGCTATCCCAAATGAAAAACCACCTAAATTTCACACCATTTATAACCTCACTGAGCTAGTCTTGTGATCATACGGCAAGTTTATCGATCCAGTCATCTTGAATTGCAGCTAAGCCACCCATTGCAGTAATGCGATACACCATTCCCGTTGTATCAAACGATCAGCTCCTGTTAAACCGTCTTATTTCAGGTTTGTTAATGAACAACTTGCATCGGATAGAACTAGCGAAAGGCACTGCGAGTAGAAGAGGAAAATGAAGGTTATCTGCTTTGGTAGAGACGAGAGGAATGATATTCAATAAGCATACTAAGTAAGGATGTTAAATCGAAATCACAATAACAGAGGAACAGCAGTCACGTGAGATATCAGTTAGAACACTCCTGAGGAAAGCCATCCGAAGTGATTGAAACGTGGAGTATTACAACTTGCTCGTAATGTTGTGTTACTCCCAATCGATTTACCAATAACATGTTAAACACGACGTCCAAACTGGTTGGCTCTATTCGTACTAAATTTTATGCGGATTGCTTAAAATGATGTTAAACGTTCCTGCTAAACTAATTTTGATATGCTTGACCATGTGTGTATTTCCAATTATGTAGATACTGATCTAGCTTTCATCGAAGGCACTAGAGAACATAGGACGACACAGACTTTTCGCATTACTCAACGTAATGTTGGATGCAATGGTCTGCAGATTTTTGAACCAGCTATATGCATCTATCGATCTGCGAGTTATTTCGTTTATACTATAGGCAGTTAGGTTGTGACAATTCGTTAATTGACGGGGATAGAGACTAGAGGAAGACCGGCGTGCATTACCCTTCAGATACAGTGTGCAGAACATGAGCCTAGTCCTTGCCATGTTTAGTTCACGACGGTCAAATGCAGCTTTAGCCCCATTCATCACACCCGACAATATAAGTACCCATGCATTTTGGTTCAATTTTAACGGGAATTAAAACAATGTGTATCACTTCCCATCAACTGTCCGGTTGTATTCACTCCAGTTCAGCACAATAGGTGTAATTAAGGTTGTTATTGACTGAAAATACTGATTGTAGGGAAAAAAATATTTATAACTATGCACATTTAACTATCTGTCAGGAAAGGTTGCGAGGGTTCTGGTGGAAAATGTATCAACCTTGTGAGAAAAATTGTGGCAAAAAGTACAATAAACAAAAGGGACTATTTTCGTCTTTCAAAGGTAAAAAGTTGAGACATTTTACTGTTAAACGATCACGAGCTAGTTATGTTCATAAGTTTGAAAAACTGAGTCCCCTTTAATCACTTCATCAGAGCAGAAAGAAAACGTACGTTGCGATATGTTAACATTTCATTTACTCTCATCAGTCGTAAACATAAAACATGCCGGTTATATACATCATACAAATAAAGACAAACAGGGACTAGACACGCCTACAAGCATACCAATTATTACGTAATCACGACCATGGCAACTCGATGGGTTAGCTCAACCACTTTCGTGCACACAACGTCGGTTGGTAAGTTTGGATGAGCAGAAAGCTGACAACTTCGGGTTTCGATTACGCAACAATATTTTGAATGAGTTTAATGGGTCAACTTAGTGACCTGTTGACATGAGGTATTTAGAAATCGATGAGGTTGGATTTCGAGCCGTCAGTGAATCAAGTTGAGACTGGTGCGTCATCTGTTGTTTCAACCATTTCTGGATGTGTTCGGCGACTCGTTGTGATAGTTGTCGATCTGTTCTGCCTATGTAAACGTCACTGCAACTGCAAGTGAACTGGTACACAACATGGGAGACAGAACAATTTGACAAACTACTTTCGCTACTGCGGAGAACTGATCCACTGGTGGTTTGAAATAAGCGCAACTGCGCAGCCGCATATTGTAGTGGTCTGGAGATACCCCCGGTCTGCCTGCTGCACGATGTGTAAAATCCCTCCTAAAATCTTAGCTCACACTGTACATAGGACCTTAAGGATCTTTGTCTGCCTGATGCACGCGATCGCGTTTGTTTGTTAGCATGCTTGTCGGTCTATGCGCGCCAATCGCACCATACACTTTCCCGGCTTGCTCGCGCGCTCGGATCCTTAGCCTCCCTAGCTATTTCGCGTATTGGTGTCGTCTAGCGCTGATCGAGACCATTTGTAATTATCGCATAATATATTTTCGGTCTCCGTCATTATCTGTATTTTTATTTCGCGTCTGGTATTTCTGCGTATGCTTGAGGAAACGTTAATTTAGTGCACGTACGCACTAAAACTGGTGAGCCCGCACAATTTTATTCTTTTTCGCAGGCATATTTTGTTTTTCTGACATAAGTCAGCTCTACTTTTTCATTTATTTATTTAATTTAATCTCTGTTGCTGTGGAAATTATGCAAGAATAGACTTTTAATCCGCCAGACGTTTCCGTCAGTGCTCTTTCAGTCCCGATCGCATCTTTTAGGGAGAACAGTCCTTGAAGCTGGTTTGCACAGCTGGAAACCACTTTTGCGTTGAGCAACATCACCACGAAACTAACGAAGTTCCACCATGTGGTTTCTGCTCTTCCGCCTCACGTCATAGACGATGTGAACGACATTTTGGAGCTTCCAGACTCCATATGAGCAGCATATGAAAGCCATTATCAAGCGCATTGGACTTTCGGACCGTCAGCGCATTGCCCAGCTGCTGAGTTCCACCGAGTTACACGACCAGAAGCCTTCACAGCTTCTACGCCATGTGCAACGCTGCGCAGGCTCGATTCAGCTCGAGGAGTCCTTGTTGAAGGGGTTATGGATCCAGCGACTGTCTAGGGATATGCAAAATACCCCTAGTGCCAACCCTCAAGCGGCCCTGTCGCGATAGGCTGATACAGCCGATCGTATCTGGGAGACATACGGAAAACAGGTCTCCCAAATATCCGCACCAGCGCCGGAACCGCTGGCACTCATGACCGACCGTGTGAACGAACTCACACGCCAGATGCAGGCGCTCAGCACTCGAAGCTCGCGCCTGCACTCACCCTCACGTAAGCCTAATAAAAGAGCCTCCCGATCGACTTCTAGGAGGCGACGAGTGCGCACAGGAAGTGCCAACCCCGATCACTGCTGGTACCACCAGCAGTTTGGTAATCGTGCTCGATTCTGCCGCAGTCCATGCTCCTTCTCCAAAAAAGACCAGGGAAACTAGCCGGCCAGCACGTCGCGGCGACCGACGTTGCTGGCTCCCGAAGTCGCCTGTTTTTCATTCGAGACCGCGAGTCGGGAGTTCGCTACCTCATCGACACTGGTGCAGAGATCAGCGTTCTCCCACCCGATTTTTGCGAACGACTTACGCGGGCGCAGTCAACCTTACGTGCAGCAAACGGTAAGCCTATCACCGTTTATGGCAAGCGTTCGCTTACGTTGAACTTGGGCCTTCGTTGCACTTTTCGATGGCTTTTCACCGTGACAGACGTCCAAATTCCAATCACTGACATCGATTTTCTCGAGCACTTCGACCTGCTAATCGATGCACGACACCGTCGGCTAGTCGACCTTAAAACGAAATTGTCTGTTACAGGGACATTGACCAACGCGGTTCCAATCAGTCCCGTGTATCGCCCAGTTATCACGAGCACTTATGCTTCTCTTGTCGAGCAATTCCCGACCGTCTTCAGATGACCGACCTCGCTGCCGCCAGTGACTGGTACAACCCAACATCACATCGTCACCACTGGTCTGCGGTGTTCGCTAAGGCCCGTCGTTTAACACCGGTATAAGCTGAAGATAGCGCGCGCCGAGTTCGAACACATGCTCGAGCTTGACATCATTCGCCCGCCGGATAGCCCCTGGACTTCGCCTCTCCATATGGTAAGGAAAAATTCAGGAGGCTGGCGTCCATGTGGAGGTTATCGCGCGCTTAACAACGCCACGGTACCGGAAAGGTGTCCCATTCCGCATATTCAGAACATCACGGCTAGCCTGAAAGGCACCCGTGTGTTCTCGAAGCTCGACCTGGTTCGTGCCTACCACCAGATCCCAGTTGCCGCAGAGGACGTCGCCAAAACCGCGGTAATTACGCCATTCGGCTTGTTCGAATTTTTGCGCATGCCGTTTTGTCTCTGTGGTGGAGTGCAGCCAATCGTGTAAGCCATATCTGCACAAACTAAGGCAAACTGTTCAACGTTATGTTTAAGAAATAACTGCGTATTAGATTCAAAACACAACTCGATCGACATACAGCGTCTTAAATAGCGTTAAGCGGAACCGGTCAATCACATTGACAGTCAAGCGCAACGCGAACCACAACCGCCCGTTGTCAAGGTCACACTTGCACATCTCGATAGTGTCATTCGACTAGAGACCATGTTCACACTCACACACGCGTCTTTACACACCGAAGGCTAATCGCACCTTCACATGCATTTGAATTGTCTCCTGCACACGTGATTGAAGACAGTGTGACTGGCTGAGCAACAGCGGGAAAACGGAGTGTACAGGTCTCCCTTTTCATACGGCCTAGATCTATCATGCTCACTTAACGCTGAGCACATTTGATCCAGTTTCCTGTTGTCATGATCATCGTCTGCCCAATGACCACCATCAAAAACAGCCCGTTTATCAGGACCTGTGAGGAAGAAACAACCTGAGAGAATGTCTTTTCCCCAAGGAAGCCGGCGATGCTCGATACTTATCTGCATACGCCTTGCATGTGTGTTTATTCATCTGTCTATTAATGGAGGTGTCGATCCAAACTCACGTCGTTCTGCTCGACTGTGTGATGCTTTACACAGCCGCTTCGCCTGGTTAGTGCTGCTTGGACTACTGACAGAATCGTTCGTTTGAAACAAACGAGATTACTCTTCCGAAAAGCAGTTGGAACTGCTAAGATTGCATTCTAGATCAGGTTGGTACACATGCTTTACTGTCAGCCTGGTCTGAACCTCGATAGTCAGCCGTTGTGGTCAGTGGGACTGTTGTCTAGCGAAAGTAACAGCATACTGATAATGTACCAACGCATGATCTGAATTTAAGTATGTACTCCAATAAAAACGACAGTCCTGAATGGGGTCGTACCACCTATAACAACAACTATGTGGTCCAGCATAGACCAAGTCTGATTTAGAGATTGAGAAAGTCAGGCAAAACAATCGCACACACGACATCTAAAACTGTTGCTGGTTAGAAATAGCCCTTGCACGATACACACTTGAAGCAGTCATCTACAGTTTTCTCATTGATATAGGTCTACCTTGGATTTGCCACTGAATGGAGGCGTTGTCTCACTAAGTCGGTTGACCTAGGCGTTCATATCTCTGGCGAAAATGACTGAATCAGAGCAGCGTGTTGACATAAGAGGAAAGCCAGATCCGATAATAAGGCAGTCTTGACTGCAGTGACAGTGCGCTCATGATGAAAAGATCTGTAAAGCGTTGTTTTTAACAGAACATTCCAGGCAAAATGTACAAAGTCCACTGCCAACAAAAATCTAACTTGTCAACGATGCTGTGGTCATCATGCTGAGGACGTCGTGAAGTCATCCGAAATGCCTGACTAGTATCGAGTAGATAGAGTGGATGTTGTCAATTTGATAAGTTGAATGCTGCCCTTGATTCTAGCTTCTGAACTGCTGCAGATACCAACATTCAGTGAATCTAACGTTCGTGAGAGAGCGACCTATTGATCAACCTGTTTCAGAGGACGAGCAGTGAAAGCACCTATGTTGGTTCATATGTTGAATTTAAGCACGAGACAAGGGAGATCGGAGGCTATTTGGTAAGTGCTGGGACTTATCGGGTATCCACGGTGTTAATATGAGTAGTTACATATGCAGAGTAACTACCACAAATTGAGACCGGGAGGAACCTGAGAACGAACAGCAGTGACAAGTTTTCGTCTATCCATCCTGCTAAATGCAGCAGATAGGGCGGTCCGGCTTATATTGTAAGATGACCGATAGAATATGGAGTTAAATTTTATGAATATCGATAGTTAAATGTGGACAGAGATACTGTCAGAACGTCAGGACCTCGACAGGAGAACGATTAAGGTTATCAGCCAAAGCCTTTGACTCCAGAGGGAGCTAACGTTAGTCACGGGTTATCATCTTTACACCTTTCCATTGGTTATCAAATCCGGTTGTCCGTCAGACTGATGCACTGCTTTTCGATTCTGATATGTTCGCAAATCATTCGATCTCCTACACCTCTTGTTCACATTTATTCACACCTTCCTTCATTTCTGTACCCGAGTTAGTACATTTCATCCGCCAAACACCACAAAGACAGAAACGCATAAATCAAGGAACAAACGGATACTGCTTTCTGATCACTGAGTGTTACATACCGACATATACTCCTCTCAACCACTTTGTTATGTTCTATTTTGCTTCCGTCTAAGGCATTTTTCATATTTTACTAATGTGATTGTTTTCATAGGCGCAAATAAGCTTACAGATGTAATAACTAGTTTAAAACTTGGGTGCTCGTTTTAAAGAGGAGACAGAAGCAAATGGTGACAATGAGGCTGACATGTTGCGATGTACACACATCATTCACTATCTGCATGAACTTTTCGAACTAATTTCTCCGGTAACCAGAAAGTGAAGTTTTATTTAGTGTAGTGGATACCAGAGTCTATTCGTTGAAATCTAGTTGATTACAAATGTACATATCATTTTGCTGTTTCATAAATTATTTTTTTGTAATCACATAACACGCAAACAAGACGATTTGAATGAAACGCCGAAGGCAATATGTTTACGTAACTGTTAGTAAGCTAACCTCAAAGTTGTTGCAGGCCGTTGTACATATAGTAGTGATAGCTTACAATCAGTAAGGATTGTTTCAGTAATCGTTAGCAAACGTGATTTACACTCTTCATATTATTATGGTCCAAAATTAATCAACCACTTTGTGGTTGGTCTGCAAAGGAGCAAACGTATGTCACTGTAGTAGAGGAGATTGAGAAGTCTCTGCAAACTGCTAGTTTTATGGTCCACCGACGAAGTAATGGATGTTCATTTCGATTTAGTCGGAGCGATGGGATTTTTTGCACATGGAAATTACGAGTGAAGCTGTAGGATTAATGCGAAGTCAGTCGTTAGGAGGAGTCTGGTGATTTGTTGTATGATCCACGATTGTATTTCTGTAGACTACGTAATCGATTTAGCCAACCACTTCCGAATATGCATATCATCCTTAACGTGAAGACGTCATCTACATATTTTAACAACTAATTTAAACCACATTTCACGCAGACATCGTTCAGTGAAAGCCAATAATCAATCCGTGTACGAAACTAGTAAACAGTGAAACAGAAGTTGCACATGAATGTACCCCATAAATGTGGCCTGCGACGTTTAAACAGAACCTGTTTTTAATCTGATCGGCCAGGATTTCCCGTTTGATGACAGATAGTTTACGGAGGGACAGGATAATCTCACAGCCTACATTTTTTGGCAATCTGATATGTAGTACGGGTTGTTTAAACTGTCCTATTAAGTGTTAACCCATTTACGGGCTTCCTACGCTCTAGTGAAGAAAGTCTATCTGCTGCGCCCTACTAATATAGTGAGGATGAATGTTGTCGTGGTTTGGCCGAGTTGTCTGTGAAGTGAGTGCACTTAATGACGCGGGGCAGTGAAAGCCGTGAGGAAGCTGTCTTGCTGATGACGCCTTACTTTCATTTACAGCTGGGTTGTCTGTTTGCAAGGTATAGGCGCCTTGATTTTGTAGGTTTGAATGTAGACGTAACTATTTTTAGTAACTAGGTCCCCTCCCCTCTCCCCTTTTTCCTCTGTCTTCCTAAACAGGGGTTGTTCTTCTTTTTCATGGTTGTGTGGCAGTCAAGCATCAGTGTGAACCACTGATGTATTGCCGTCTACGATGATGAGGACGAACGACCTCACCATACTACTCATCAGTAACCAAGCAGAGACACTTACTCGGGTATTGAAGTAACTGGAGGAAAGCACAAGAAGGAACGCTGGAGTAAATTCCGGCATGAAATAGTGTTTACCATAAATGAGCTTGGTGGCTACCATTAATTAGTGTTGTGTGCAAATGTGTTTTTGTTTGTTGCGCTGCTGAAACATAGATCCCTTGTGTAGACCTTTCGAATAAAAACCCCTGTGCTCTCCGTGTTCTTGGCCCACAACACTACTACTGATAGCAATAACAATAATAATGATAATAACAATTATAATGACATTAGTGCACTCCATCTACAATGATTCCCGCCTATAAAGATCACTCGCTTATAGCAATCGCTTTTGTGAGAAACGGTGTCCTGCTTTTTTAACGGGCAACCGCTCTAAACCGCACACCACTAGAGCATCTCGCCTCAGATTCGGTACTTAGCTTCAAGTTTGTTCATGTTGTCGTCAACTGCATGAAACCTGAGGAAAGAGTTGGAAAATTTTTATGGCCACTATGAACACCAGATCCTATTCCCACTGAATGCATTTGGGATCGGTCAGGTTGAACACTTAACAACACTGCAAATCTAGCTTATCTAGAAAACTTACTTACTGTCAAGAAGAATATCAGTGGCAACAGAGTAGCGACCAAACATAGATTAGTGAGTGCTTGAAACCGTCCCTTTCAACGGGAACAATTTATTATACGTTTTGAAGTTTATGTGTTAATAAGACAGATAGTGTAGACACATTGTTTCATCCGACGTAAAATACATTTTAGTGGAGCCCATTTCAATAAAGAGACAGTTTTCTTTGCGAAATACCTGTAAACTCAAACAAATGACTAATTTTGTTACCCTAAGAGACAGTTACGCCGGATAATGTATATAATTGGAAGTAAAGGTAACTTTTTACAGCCCCTGTCTACTTCACGGATTTCACGGTTTTTTTGCAGACCCAGAAAAGTCTTCAACTTGTTACTGATCCGCTTCTGGGTGACACGGAACGAGGGGTTTGGCCAGAGACAATCTTGAGTTGAGGATGATCGTCGGAGCATAAGCACAGAGTTGTCAAGAGAACAGATGCAAAGAGGAAATGGTATGGTGTAAGGATCCAGTTGTCTACATCAGGCAATCGCAAACGCGCACAACATGCACTCTCCCACAGGACATGCGACAGGACATACATACAGACACTCATCAGGCATAGTGCACAAAACAGACATACCACAACATGCCAGCCATACTTATTTGTGTAGTTCCTTCTATACTGGTTGTTCTCTCTATCGGAATTTGTTTGAGAAGAGCAGGCGAACTGAAAATATCTGAGGTTACCCTGAGATATACGTCCAATATTATCTTAAATGCGTCTAGGGTCGGGGCTGAGACTACCTCTTCTGGCAGGTTGTTCCAGAAGGGGACCACTCGGAGCGCAAACGAATAACGCCGGCAAAGCAAACGGTAGCGTTGATGCTTGTGACTAAGACTATTCCCTCTTGAACTTGAATGTTCAGTTCTGGGTAGGATGGATGAGCAAGGGTGATTGTAGTCAGTTAGTACTTTGTAGGCTAGTATGGTGTCTCTTCTTATCCTTCAAAACTCTAGGTTGAGCGGATTCAAACTCTGAAGTCTGCTCTGATAACTCAGGTACCGAAGGCTCCTCACTGGCTTTGTAGCCCTGCGTTGAGCTTGTTAAAACATTGAAACATCCTTACGATGATAAGGGGAACAGGCTTGAATATTTACTTCTAGTAAAGGGCGAACTAGGATGGAATAAATGGGAAGGAAGTTTTGCAGGGTTAGGCAGCCTAGGCTACGGTTGATAAATTTGGATACGTTAGTTGTTGAATAAGTGCCATTACCTCGGACGGAGAAGGTCCGTTTAGTCAGATATGCCTCCAACCACCGTAGCAATTTTCCCCCAATTCCGTACCGTTATAGTTTTGACAGCAATACGGGGTGGTCAATCCTGTCGAATGGTTTTGAGAAGTCTAGGAGGATAATGTCCACTCGGTCCCCAGAATCAACTATTATAGTCCATTGTTCCTGAGCAATTAGTAGATTGGTGACGCACGAGTGGCCCTATCTGAAACCGTGCTGTTGAGGGGTTATCATTTCGTGTGTGTGGAGATGTCGTCGGATGGCGTCATCAAGGGCGCTTTCCATTACCTTTGAACAGATACTGAGAAGGGAAATGGGTCTGTAGTTGAAAGGCAAGTTACGCGTACCGCCCTTGTGGATCGATACTATTTCACATTGCTTCCAGTGAGCAGGTAGTTCACCATCATCAAAAGACTTCCGAAGCAAGTCAATTACGACTGCAGCCAGGCTGTCTGCACAATTTTTTTTTAGCAGTCTTGGCGGTATGTTATCAAAACCCTGATACTTACCAAGGTTCAATTTTTTAAAGCTTCGCAAGAACAGTGATAGGGCTAAAGTCTATGTCGTTGAGGATAGACAGAATGTTGGACGAAGGAGTACCGCAACTGATCGATAACGTGGCCTCGGTGGCATTTTCAAGGAACACCCTCGCAAGCATAACTGCAATGATTTCCACTGCCTCCTAGTTGTTGTTAGGCAGGCCAGAATCTGTAAGCAGACTGGGAATACCCGGTTTTACTGAAGATTTTTTAGATAATCGTTTATAAAACCAGTTGGGGTTTCGTCCTAATTGGACTACCGCAAAGGATTGCAATTCAAATTTGTCTCCGAACAGCCTCGTTACACTTGCTTCTTATACGCTTCCATTGATTGTAAGCTTTCGAGGTCTGGTTTAACTTGAACTGCATCCAGGTACAACGCTTGTCACAACTACGTTTTTTCGTATATTTACGAACACCATTGGACGGCTTATTACCTTCGATGATTCTTAATGGAACAAATGTCAGTCGCCTTATCAAGAGTGGCCTTAATACTATGCCAAAATACTTCCACTGAGGATAAAGATGGTAAATTTGGAAAGGCCGTTAGAAAGTAGTCGTTCACACTTACATAATCCCCTTTAAAGTAATTGCGTAGTGTTGGAGGATCAACTACCACCCTAGAAGAGGCATAAATAAATCGGAACAAAATTAGAGCGTGATCACTGCAACCAACGGGCATTTCGGTGCTGAGGTTTTCAACTAAACCAGGCTCGTTAGTTAGGACTAGGTCTAAACTGGAAGGTGCAAAACCTTGGCGCCATCTGGTGGGACTTAGTACATTTTCAAATAACCACAATTCAATAGTTTCAAATTGAACATCACTCACAATTGATCGCAGCTGTCGCATTCCCATAGACTTTCCAGTCGGCCCCTTTCGAAAAGAAGCACTAGACTCGAGTTTCGCTGGAAAGTCTATGGGAATGCGACAGCTGCGATCAATTGTGAGTGATGTTCAATTTGAAATTAACAAAATCCCCGACTACTCATCAGTAATTCAATAGTTGTTTGTGGAAACGATGGGGCAGAAGAGTTCCTACCAGAATGCACGTTCAGAGCCTTGAAATCAATATCCGGGTGATTAAAATCACCTAGTAACAAAATACTACCTGAAGTCAATTCGATGGCTCTGTGTAAAGCAACGACTAGGTTACCGTCATACGCCTTGTCATTTGTTAGTGGGCGGTATATAAGGGCTTAGGTGAGGGGCTTATTATAACAATGACGGACGCGTACCCAAATGGACTCGGGTACTACACGAAATATTAGATCGTCCAATCCCACGTGATCTATATTATTAGACAGGTACAGTGCTACTCCTCCACCCCGCTTATCGGTCCTATCCCTTCTTAAAACATTCACTTCAGGCAAGTTTACTTCTACGTCCTTCATGTCTTGCCGTAGCCAGGTCTCTGTAAGTGCTATAATGTCGAAATTCTTTTCCGACTGAAGCAACCTCAATTTCGGAAGCTTATTTGCCAAGCTTGAAATGTTAGTGTACATGCAGCTCCAGTCACTTTGGTTGATTACAAATGTCCCAGATGTTACCATCCGACTGTCTGGTATCGTGACCAGTGGACGGGTGACTACTGTTGGTGCTGCCGAAGGTTTCATTACACATGGACTGAGGCCTACCTGCAAGGAGTCGGCGAGAGCACGTTTTTTGAGAGAACTTGTTGAGAAAGGTCGCTACCTGCTGAGACGCTAACTATCGGTTCGAGAGTTGGAAATGAAAGCGACGATCTTCTAAGTTGTCTCAGTTTTTTGGGAAGCGTTGTGTGAACTCGAATATCTACAGGCACGTTCGACTGGTGATAGTGCCATGCGTGTAGAACTATATTGCACATGTCGGCCGTGAGAAATTCAACTCTCAGCAGTTTTGGTGCATCTATAGATGGGTAAGGTGGCTAGGTTTTGGCATTCTTGTTACTTTAGTACAGATAATATCCCTTAGTAAAAGCTTATCGCTGATGAATCGCCATTAGGAGAGGTCATCATCTGTCGGTGATGTCAAATTAGACGACTCCGACACTCCATAAATGATTAGACTTCGGTCAGAGTTGTCAAACGGATTCTCTGACTATCGTCTCCGGATTCTTTCAAGGTATGGAAGGTCAGGTTTTGGGGGTACGTGGGCTATACTAGAACCCAGAAGTAGGTGGGCTTTTGTGAGCGCCATCTCGGTGTACTGATGGCTTTCGAAGATTACTTTCAGTAGGCGGAGAAACTGCGTTAGAGCAGCCGACCTAGACCGTGAAAGCCGTTGAAGTCTAGCTGACTTGCAGAAATCCTCCAATTTTGTTACGGCGCGTACTTCGGACCATAATTGGCGGCCATGATGTTCACGCTCAACCAATGATGTCGCCATCGATTCTGCAAGGTTAGAAACGATTACGCTATATGGGTTACCAGAAGGCTTTGGGTTTATGCCGGTTACAGACTGAACCTCGGCGTCTTTGAGGTGGCTCCTATTACCATTTGCCTTGTCTTTTCCAATTACCTTATCGTGAACTTTTGGTCCCCTGGCTAACGAGCTATTCACGTCATAACGGTTAAAACCCCACCGGTTCTTTTGTTGTTATTTTTCACCTATACGTTCCGATTGACGGTGGAAACCTTGACGTTGTTACTGGGATGACGCACATTGGAAGCAGTAACCACCCCTGTTTCTTTAGCTGGCTGATGAACATCAGCGGTTCCGCTTGAAGCCCTTAAGCTTTCACGCAAGTTGAGGTCTAAAAATCGCTGTGGCTGCGTTTCGCGGACTATTTGTCCGGCAATAGGCGGTATTCGTCTAGAGTTCTGTTTGTAAGTAGGCGACACAATTTGTAATGGAGCAGCTAGAAGTCTGAGTGGGATCACTAATTGGACATTCTTTGGAAAGAGGTGCGTTGAATCCTGTTCTACACCTATTACAAAGGAAGATTAGACAATCAACAATACCGTGAGTTAATGTTTTATAAAGCGCGACTGTGACTTGGGGTTCGCATACCCTATGAGTCCAGCGTTGGCAACCATGACAACATAGTTCTTGCTGGTTAGAATTCACAGATTTCGAACACTTAATGCAGACTGGCTCAACCTTTGGTAGCTACCTGAGACTTGCGGTTTTGAGGGGCCACATCCCAGATAAACTGAATTGCCTAAGGGTTATCGTCAACAAGCAAGCAAAAACATCAAGCTTAAACTAACTACTGGGCACCGAATTTTACTAAAGACAGAACACCGTTGAAAAGCGCCTGAACGAAATGAAAGAGAAACTACAGTGGCTTACTACTTCGGTGAGAATGAAGCAGTGGCAGTGGAGGCCGCAGAACTTGCAGACAGGAAATTTTGGGGGTACAGGAAACTAGCAGTAGGTTACAATCACGTGAGGTTGGAACTGGATAACAGCAGATGTCTTTTGGAGTTACAAAACAGATATCCTGTTCCGACAATATTTTGGTTCGAAATCAGACAAAACAGCAGGGTTAGAGGTTGGCGAGATTTCAGGTAGATTGGAACTGCCGGAGAAATCTAATTGAGCCTGAGTTCTTTCGTCGCGGAAATGTCGCTTCGAATCCACGACTCGTGGCAAAATGTTTGTAAACTCCCACGCAAAAAAAAGCGAAATTAGAGTGATCTATCTACGCGTTAACTAGGGGTGATCACCATTGGAAAAAGCATTGCATCATTGAGATTGTCTGACTTGCGAACGTTACCAGAAGTTACAAAAAATTGTCTACATCGATTAACTTAAAAAGGTTTGTACCATTGCGGCTTCATATCAAATAAAAAAGACGTTACACTGCTACTTAACCTACATACAGAACAGGCATATTATTGTTTGTGTTCATAACTGAAAAACAATGGTGAATCATTAACCACACTATACATGAAGACCCCGGATCAAAACTTATTCGAGAAAAATCTGTTTAGGGTTGCTGGATCCACCAGATATCACAAAGTATACTCACTTTCGCTTCCAGATGGTTTGACGATGTATGAAGGTCGATCACAGGTATTGGATTTCGCAACGGAATAAAACAGAAAGACCATCACCGCCGTTGTAATAACTAACAAGGGTATTATAAAATACCAGGATTCCTTCGGAATCTTTTTACAACAGCATGGTCTAGATTGCTGTTGAAGCCGTTGAGAACTTGATGACAGAGATGGTGCAGGTAATACAAAACTCCTTTGTGTAGACATCAATGACGGGACAGAGGGCGACCCTTGTTTCAAGGGGCAAACCTCATCCGCTTCATGTATACTAATCAACGGAGATGGCTCAGGTGTACTTGTATATGTGTGTCGCACGCTCTCTGAAGAAATTTCTTGTTCCATGAGATCGACTGATGTCATCTTTGGCGGAACCGCTTATTCTGACACAACGAAGAGCAAAATTACCGAAACAGTCGATCTTTGAATAACGTGCCGAGGTTAACACTGATGCATGTAATGACAATTGTGATCACTATGACCTCAGTACACACATGATCAACTGAGTCGTGAACCAAGTAGTTTGACACGTTTTAACATACGGCAAATATGAACGAGTGGCTTCATAATTAACCTTGTTATAGCGCGAATGGCAACTCTTAAGTACTGCATTAACGCGACCAATGGAAGCAAACCTCGTTGAAGCCAGCATTCGCACAACTTAAGACGATTGGAGGCTTGCCGACAGTGCGAACATAATCTCTAGGCCGACTCCCTTTTTGAGTAAATGTTCATCAGGAATATTGATACACCATTTTCTCAGTTTAAAGTTGAATTATGTCTCGTGCTTTATAAGTACACTTATTAATGTCCTGACTTGATAAATCCGATTAGGACCTCACGCGAGGTTCGCGAATTACACGTAGGTTGGCCTACGTTTTGTTAAGAAGAAAAGCAAACTGTATTAATGATCCTAGTCATCACGCACTGTGTGCACTGCGGTAGTGACACCAATACAGAATAAAGCAGTGTTGTCGGGTAAGTTGTGCTTTATAACGCTCACATTGCGCAACTATAGCTAAACGGCAGTCCTGAAGTGTGGATAAGTTTGATTCTCCATACTCGCCTATGCTTCGGATGAACCAGCCTAACACGTCTTACATGTCGGAATAAAACGAGCATTCGGCGACAAACAATTGTGTCTGAGGGTGTTTGAAGTTGAATTGTGTAACTCTCGAGCAGACAAAACACACTTGCTGGAGACAACAGGAAAGGTTACCATTGGAAAGAACGAACAACGCATAGGTCGTCTATTTAAAACAAACCCGTGTTAAGAGGTATACATCATAACCTATCTTGTTAAAGATCTCTCATTATAAGTGTGGTGAAGTGGACCAGTTTTTTTTCTGGTGGTGTAGACTGTCGGACACAGGATAATTTAATCGAGAAGGTCATAAAATTTTCAAACTGATTACTTGTAGAAGTGAAGCTCTTTTTCGCTTTCAACACCTTCAATATCAAGACGACGTGATAGCCATCGACCTATCATGATTCGTGCAAGCTTCGGAAATCCATTGCCTTGATTGGTGCTCTCAAAACATACTGTTTACCCCCCGATTATCAGTCAACAGGATAGTACCTTACAAATGAAGCGAATCGGTCGGCTCATCGTATTCACGGCTGACCGTAGGGCATAGTAAATAATGTTATCCGTCGTTATTCAAAGCTACACTCAACTATCCCGTCGATGGGTCTCAATATATCAAGATGACCGTAGAAACACGCACCCATGTAAGCATAGTAGTGAGATAGAATTGGCTGCCCGGGAACGGAGTAACGAATGCCAGTAGGACTCCAACATGAGGGTAGCGTAAATAACTTGAAATGGTTCATGAACAAACAGTAACCTTTGCAGTTGTAGTTGTTACGTTTACAGCACACAAGTTGTTCGCTTACGTCGTTTGACTGACAGGGCTTTGAACTATTCCACACTGGCCAGCTTCAACACACACACCCGGCTAGTGACGTTTCGGAAACACGAAGACAAACGCATTAACTGCACACGACTCAGCCTAAAGGAGCGCCAGTGAAATTTAAAAACGATAGAAAAAAATTTCAAATACACCCTCACTTAGTGTAAACATGAGAAAACAAAGTGGCTTTGACCACTCATTGCCTAGCAGTCAACCATTTCAATCGCAGTGGTTCATCCTCGAAATTGTACGCTTTAATACGCACACCGTTCGGTTAGGTTCTCTTGGGTTTCAGTACAGTAGTTGGGCGCAGAGATGAGCAAAAGTGTATCCCATAGGACAGATAAAGCACCATAACGCCATTCGTAGACACTGATCCATCCCATTAACACACCTGGCCATTGTCTCAGTGACCATTGTCTCAGTGACCACAAGGTGTCGATGTGCAATATCACTAGAAGCAACGCACCAGAGGTTGACAGCGATGCGTAGCTGCTGTTCACCCATGAGAACAGCAACCATTATATCAGCAGCGAGAGGCAAACGAAACCTAAACTTTCCACATCAACTTGACCACAGGTCGAAAGCAAAACAAATTGTGAGAATAGGACCGAGAAGGCTCCGGCCGGGGAAATGAAAGTGATCTAGTGTCTACGAGGAACTGTCTTCATTCCCCTAGGCCCGATAGTCGTTTGTCCACCTCATACTTTACGTCAGTCGGCAGCAAGTTTACAGAGTGGCGGTCGGTTAGCTGGTAACTGTAACACTCGATTCAATCACTCATGTTTCTAAAGGCTAAGCAAACGAACTTACTTACTCCCCATTACCATCTGTTTGCTTCCAAACCTTATCTGACCACCTGGTGGTGCTACCCGACGCATGCGATTGATCACAAACTATCACGATAACTCACGATTATATGTAGACTGAGAAGCTACCGGGAGGCCAGGCCTAAACCGGGAGATCAGGGTTCTCAAACAAAGCCTCTGGTTCAAGGCAACGAGGAAATGCCAGGAAATCGTAACTAATATCGTTTTCTTGCAGTTAGGGGGCAATTATCTTCCGATCTCTAACCCGAACATTGTAGCTCATCAGATCTCTAGCCTACTTGGAGTGGACAATTTTGTTAATGTGATCACCACGCCATCCAGCTGAGCCTAAATCGCTTGCAAACCGTTAACCGTCACAAGATTCAATCTCGTTTTGACGGAATTGTCACAACAATTAAACGACTTCTTTCGACCATCTAAATGGGAATACCTGACTTTGAAGTTAGCATCCTCTCCAGATTCCTGTAGAATGCATAAGATAACTTTTGCAAATAGCGTTGTCTGATTAAGAAACCGCAGAAGAGCTGCACACCGGACACTCTCCAGGATGAAGTAACATATATTCGAGAAACACTAATTGGAAATGGGTACCGTGAAAGATTAATAGAAAATTTGCACTTCGGAAAGAAACTTGAACTCGTCCAGACGACGGGGAAAAGGCCGATTTTCATCTCCCTCACATGAGGATGAGATTAACAGTGAAGCGATTAGCTCCGGACTTTCAAACATGACCGAGAGTGCCTACTCCACAGAAAGACTTATTGTATCGTTCGACACCTTCCCGGTACTGGTGCCACGCCTTAAGAATAGTTTGCTCACGTTTTCTTCGTCTTTCTGCATC
Organism: Paragonimus heterotremus; assembly: GCA_013368495.1. Lineage (NCBI taxonomy): Eukaryota > Metazoa > Platyhelminthes > Trematoda > Plagiorchiida > Troglotrematidae > Paragonimus > Paragonimus heterotremus. Next base: position 27,562 of record LUCH01000236.1, on the reverse strand, counting down.
TACTCTCTCGTCTGTTGTTGTCAATCAGGTTACGTTAGGGGAACCACAAGGTAGTTATCAGAGAGGATTTATGAACACCTACCGAAATGGCATCGTAACGGCTCGAGAAAGCCTATCTAGAGATCAGCCCTGACCTAATTGACACTGGCTACCGAATAAATCCGGACGAAGCGCACCGAATCATCTACAAGGTTCCTCAAGCCTGCTCCACAGCTTTCAGCATGTGACCGTTATCAACGACCGAGGTTAGTGCCATCAGATTCCATAACCATTGCCTGTGTCCAAAAACAATTCACACAAACCCTCCACCCCCCTGACCAATCATTCCACATCCACTTGAAACCCGGGCAAGTATGAACCACTTAGCACTGAGGAACGCATGCATCATGACAGGCCCGTGTGACACTAACGCGCTCATCAGCACTCACCGTACTCCAATGGACCGTTATCTGTACTTCTGTGATTTTCAATGAACCATCTGATTTTCTAAAAAATAATTTTCATACATAACATACATTTGCCCTATGTAGTTGTAAAATCCTGATGAGAATTACCGAAAACAGCCGTTTGCAAAAATTGAAGATTGGACACCAAGCTGATACCGAGGATATGAAACCACTGGCTTCAGATCAACTGTGAGAAACGGCGAACGTCCCCGGATGTTTAACAATCGAACGATGGAGTGCAGAAAACGGTTCATTGATAGAGAACACCACTTTACGACTGAACCGGTTTTCCAGTCTCAATATCAAGGCGCTGTAAACGATAAGCGAGCGATTCATCAACACCATTCATTTATCCTTCTAGTATGTTAAGGTTTGGAATTGAACTTCTTCAAAATCCTCTGCAAACGGGATCATTAAATAAAGCTAGGACTTTCCTGAGTTTCTGATGGCTCTTACCGCATCATAAGCCGTTATTTCAACCGTGCTCATATAAAGTGTCGCGACAATTTTTTTTAGAACAAAATCGCACGAGAATCTCGGTAACGGGTCGCAACGGCGTTCACAAGAGAAGGGTGAATACTTAATCGTTCCCGTCTTCGCGTTGATGGAAAACTAAACTGTTGAACGAATTATAACTTCGACATTTTTAACCGAATAAGCGCGCAACCTGATCAATAAAAACCGTGTGCAATATGCTAGCTGTGTTACCACTAGTTTGCACTGTTCTGAACCAACTGGATGGCTTTATAAGCCTGGGCTCGCCAACAATCTAAATTATGCTCACTAGGCACGACCTATTCTGCTACCTTGACATGGTGGTCAGGCTTGCGCACTGCATCGATCCAGAGGGCTATGCTGACTAGTACTAATCCGTTTCCTAACTTATACCTTGTCAGACAGGCCAAAGGGGAGCAGTAAGACAAAAAGCAGATGCACTCATAAGGTTGTATGTCAAGCTAATGACCACGTAGAGACTGGATAGAGAAATGATCCTGAGCATGTACCAGAACATTGCGATTGCCCAACGTCTGATTGTGATCACCGGCGTAATATCCAATACGGTCGAAAAGCATCCGGTATCACTCGAAAACCTGATGCAGCTTTGAATACATCGACTGTGGTCAGTGGTGATCAAAGTCAGACATTAGTCACATTTACTATGCCAACGAGCTAAGCCTCTCATTGCCAAGTGGATCAGATTCTTAAGTCATTGGCCTCGGGTAGGATCCACCAAGAAATCCATGTATCTTATTGTCTCGAAAGTCAGACTTTTGAATCGAAGTGGGGTCCTCCAACTCAACCCATTTCCGCGACATAAACGACCGGAAAGTATCAGAAGTTATCGTTCTCCCGACATTGACATCCATCAAGCACTACGACTTTTTCATTCTATTTTACCCTTCAATTTTTTTGCCTTCCCTTCCGACAATGTAATCAGCAAGCTACCCTGGCAAGTACTCTCTCAAGTCCGGAACTTGGTGTGTGCTGTGCGTTCGAGACGGGAGTCTAGAAACCTAGCACTGTCGTTCGTTTGGGCTCACCCATAAGTGACTGCCGATTTAAACGCTTTTGTTTAAAAGTTTCTGATGACGCCGAGGCTGAATCTCGTGGTCAAGCTGGAGTGGGAATCGCACGCAGTCTCACAGCAGGGCAATGTTTTCCTGATTGCATCCCGGTGAACAATTGCTTACGCGCTGTCAAACTCAATACATCGGTTAAAGTCTGTCAACGCAAATCAGAAAACTGTTGTGTATTCATTATATCGGCGTACGCTCCAACGGACAGATGTTCGCATGCTACCAAAGATGCACTCTACGACGCTCTCGTTGACATTCTGAAGCAGACTAAACACTCCGACATCATCATACTAGCAGGCAATTTGAATGCTCAGCTTGGTGGTCCTTCTCCAGAGGAGAAGGGGCGGGGAGATATGTTTGCTGTCCGGACACAACGTACTGACGACGGCGAAAGACTGTTGCAACCGTGTGCATCCCGTGGTCTCCATATTTCGAGCACTCCATCCCAACACAGGAAGAAGCATCACATTGCATCAAGACCTCCGTGTGCTTCTCAGCCGTGAACACAGCTGGGTCATATTGCAGTCAACTATGGTGACGCCACTCTGTTGAAAACTGTCGTACATTTTGGAGCAACCATATACATTCGGGCCATGCTGTCATGCGTGCCCGTTTTGTTTTGTCATTTGCCCAGATGACATACACTCATAAATGCAAGATAATTAACTGGCAGTCGAGCGACGACAGTGTAAAGAACGCTTACCAGGAAGCAATGATGGACAAACTGACCAGTTCGAGTCAAGTGAGAGAACGTAAGGAACGCTGGGAACAAATGGCAGCCGCTATGCAAACATGCTGTGAAGAGGTTGGTTCCAAAGGCGCTGTGCAGCTGCGATAGAACTGGGTTTCTGACATATCGACAGACCTCATAAACAAGCGTCGCTCGACTTCATCTAGCTCTGAATATAATGACGACTACCGAGAACGTAAACGCAAGCTAACTAAAAGCTTATGTAAAAACCGTGGGCATCACTTGGTCGATCAATCGAAAGAGATGGAACGGGCATTTTCATCTGGGAATAGCGGAAAGCTATTTTCCCTGATCCGTGGTTGTACTGGCCGCTGAGTCGGTGAAAGTGAGACCATATGTCACCAGCTAATCGCACCGATTTGACAGGTGGGCTGAGCATTTCGAGGAACAGTTCAGCTGGCCTCAATCAGACCATGTTAACGAGGGGACACGAATGGTCAATTATTACGTTCCAGACGGTTCTCCGTCGACAGCAGAAGTGGCCCTTGTTATTAGAGCGTAGCAAGGCTCCTGGACCAGATCTCTCTTATTTTGTTTTTAAAGATGGCGGGAAGAGGTTAATACCATAACTGACAAAACTCCTCCAGACAATTTGGGAGACTGAAGAGGTACCTCGTGATTGGTGCCTATCAACAGTCATTTCCGTTTTCAAAAAGGGAGCGCGAAGTCTATGTAGCAACTATAGAAGCATTAGTTTAATGTCTCGTGCGTCCAATTTACTCTAGGGCCTTATATTACACCGGTTCACTAAGCCCAGAGGAAGTCAGATACGCGAAGAACAGGCAGGATTCCAGTCCGGTTGTGGGTGCGTTTATCACATTTTAACCTCGCGACGGATCTTGCAAAATCAACACTCCTATGGGCAGCCGACGGTTGTGATCTTTTTAGACCTAAGGGCTGCTTTCAATTCGGTTACACGTAACGTCCTCTAGGATTACCTTGTTCGCAAGGGAGTTTCAGGATAATACGTCAGTCTGTTAAGATCACTGTATGCCTGCTCTGGAAACAGAGTGAGGGTTTATGAACAACTGTCTCGGGCGTTTACCATTTCTAGCGGTGTTCGTCAAGGGTGTCCGAACTCCTCCTTCCGGTTCAGTCTTGTCATGGACGACATTCTGGAAGGTGCGTTTGATGAATCCAGTGAGCTTGGCGTTGAGTTCCTTCCGGGAGCTAGGTTGACGGACAAGAAATATGTGGATAACATTGTCTTACTTGGTCCCTCTGCCAAAGACATGCAGACCATGCTAAGCAAAGTGAATAGCCGGATGGGTGGTGTAGAATGTGTTTCACACCTTCAAGATAGGGACATTCCGTTGTAAACCCTCGAAAGAATACGCTCGTTCGTCCACGATATAGTAATGCGCTTGACAAAAACCGCATCCTCCTTCTCGTAGTACACTTCGACTGTTCTGGACAGTTCCTCTCACCGTGATTGGATAAGATCGTTTTCCCGAAGGAGGCGGTTTCGGACGAAAAAATCGATTCCCTAACACATTCCCACTCCCTACCTTCACATATTTGGGCAGTACCATCTCATCACCCTGTAATATCGCTGATGAGTAATCAGCGAGGATAGCAAAGGCACGAATTGCTCTTGTCAGCCTGTCACCAGAGAGGTCGGAAAGACGTTTGGTTGTCCCTAAAAGGAAGGGCATATAATGCTTATGTGTCCTGTTTTGCTCAACGGTTTGGAAACGCGGCCCGTTCGCGGAGATGTCAACACTTGCTATGTTCAGCTATCATTGTCTCCGTCAATCAGCTCAGATCAAGTAGACTGATCGCATGAGAACACGGCCTTTCGCCGGTGCGTATTCCGAGACGCTCGGGATGCGCGATCAATTGGTTAAATAATCACGTTGCACAGCTTGTGATGGTTGGGACATGTACTTTGTACGTTAGTTTACCGCACCGGACATTATGTACTGAGACCACCAACAGTTGGGCAAAACCGTGTGGTGGTCGAACAACAACGTGGTCACGGAACATGAAGGACCTAATTATTCTACTGAGTAAGGTAAGCAGGTGTAGTCTACCTGACTGGAGTCTCATGATCACTTAAATCGTCGGCTAAAAACGAGATGGCAGTGTGCCGCAGTCAGTGATGTGCCTGCATTCATATCATTTCCAGTTCTTACGCTTAGTCCACTTTTACTAATTTTCAACCGTCTAAGTAACGTTTTCCTCTAGAAAATTCCACGTCACTGTCGAGGTGAGCGGCAGCCCGAGCGACGGCACCTTTCTGGTTAGGCTGAAGGCCATTCTGCTAATGATATCCACTAGGGATTTATATTAAAAAAAGCTGAGCTGCGTTACTGATCAGCTGGTCGGTGAATCAAAGTAGTGCGTGACGTCTTCGGAAACGTGCAGGAAATCACAATATTGCGGGAGAGCACGAAGCTCGGAATTGCGTTCAAGCAACGGCCAATGTTCAGTAAAATGTTACATAATACAATACTACTTATGAGCATATCGTTTTCAACGTACATACAGATATCACCAGGAAAGGAACGTACAGCAATCAGAAATATGGATCAGTTCTCTATGAAAGATAGCGAGTCCGAATCTTCTATGTAGGATAAAACCATATGTAGACAAAAGCCTTATTCTACGGTGAAAGCTATCTTAGAATTTAGCAATAACTGCGGTTCATTAACATGGTAAAAAGACGAGCAGTGATATGTTAACATCTCATTCATTTCAGCTGATGGCATACATAAAACTATGGATTACATACAAGTATGGCAGGGTAATAGAAAGACCTCGTAATATTTGGCTTTTTGCAGCGTCGATGAGTTAGATTAACGGAACTTAATGTTTCAAGCAAATTGTCATTATAAAAATGCCACAGAAAACGAGGTTACAGTTTGTGACCGCAAAAATTCCTTCATCAAAAAATCACCAGATTCACAAACGAAACATCTGTAACCACAATATTCATTCAGTCAGAATACTGATTCAAGCACCGGGTAAAGCAACACAGTCAGGATATGCAGCAAAATGATACAAACAATGCAGCAAAGTAAAGACAAACAGGTCTTGAGGGAACAAACAAATTAATGAACGTGAAGTAAGGGCACGATCAAAAGGTACTTTAAATTTATATGTGCAAACAGGCAAACAAGGTCAAGTCGGTCGATGAAATGCATTTTTATTTAACTGCATTCTAGTTAGAAGGGCAAGTCAAGCGGCCGTGGTCTCATGAACTGTTCTACAACTTCATCGGAGACCTGACTTCGGCGCTTTTGATGGGCAGTCACAAACGGTGTCAACAATTCAATAAGAATTTTTTTCAATTCACCGGTGAGCAACTTTCCGCTGGAATAATCCTGTGGCAAATGAGAAAGTGGAGAAGAGAGACAAATAACTAAACAGACAGCTGTGGACAAAGTCAAAAAATACACGAATGTTGTATGCTAAATCTGTCTGAGCAAATTCCATCTTATCAACGAGATATGTGGAGTCTGTGAACCCAATAACGGTAGCTGAGACGGTCTGATAAAGGGGACGATCCTGAGATTCCCGAAAAAGTCAAAACGGCGGTCGAAAATTAGCAGATTTTATACAGTATTGAAGAAAATGTACAGAAAAACAGTTCTCACCCGCCTCAGATATGAATCGAGTGGGTGTCCGAGTAAACGAGCAAGGAACAACGGAAACTTAACGACACACAAACCGCGAAGAAATTTCTTTTCAATAATTCATTTCCAGCGTTAACATGTGTCTAAAGATGCGTATAACTGCAATTGGCCGATTGGCGCTCAGTACTAGTGAGCACAACAGGGATGATAATCATAAAACTACAGAACAGTGATAACGTAGTATATAGGTCAAACAGTCAAGCAAGCAGTGCATAACAGGACGGAGTGGTCATGGCGTAAATCAATTGATAATTTGACAAGTATTGACATTCACAAACAGACGAAATAGTATAAATGTGCACGGTGTTTATGAGATGAGTACAAAATAAACCCACTAAAACGACTGAGGCTAGATTGCAGTGAAAAGGATTACAAACAGACAAGTTTGGAAACTAACCAAACATATTTGTAAACAAGACGAAATTCAGAGATGGGTAACACGTCTACAGATAATCTGTCCAGAAGGTTTGTTTTAACACAAACACAAAGGTATAGAAAAGCAAGGTATACGCCATCCGCAAACGTCTTTCAGTTAATCATCGGCATATTAGACAAACCAAACAAATCAGCAAAGTTCAGTCACTATAGCGCGCTGTGTACAGATATCACAGTGATCGATAAAACAGTACCCCATCGCCCGGAGGGATATCAACACATTACTAGTTCACCGTGATGCTTAAATGCCATACAACCATGGAGGAAAGGGCAAGAGAAAAAATAAAGGAAGGAGACCCAACCACTAAACAAATGTTACTAAACTCAAACATCCAATATCAAAGTGTTAGCACATTACGAGCAAACAGTTGAGTTATAAATGAAAATAAGGTTTTCACCGTCCCGCGTTATCTTGCAGACACAAGTACTATCCAATAGGAACCACGTTCCGTTGAAGGGTCTCTTCCTGGACAGGGGCTCAATCTCACGAAAAGTGGTTGATGTGGTGCGATGCAATGAGTAAAAACGTTATTTTATAAGATATGTCAGAGTAGACAAGTTTCCATGCTTATTATTAAGGTACAACTGAGACTGTTTTCAGTATCTTAACGTATTATAGACTCTGTAAAAGAAAATGTATTGCCCAATGAACCTCGTTTGTAGCTTGTCACGACGATCGCGAAACCCCATAAAACAATGAAGGATTACTCATACAAATGAACACTAATAGCATCCCACATGCCGTTCAGAATTAGAGACAAAGAAAGGAAAGTAATCGACGTTAAAGCATTCATTATTTGTCATGCAACAATATGATTACATGGGAGTTGTGATACTGTTAGGCAATCCAGCCATAGCCAAACGTTAAATAACGGTGGTTGATCCAGGAACTCCTGACTAACAGGAAAACAGCCTAATCGAGTTGAGTAGGGTAACACAAGGAGGATAATATTTTGGGGAATGCCATCCGTTTAGTTACTGACTTAGGGAGTTCTAAGAGTTAGAAAAAGAATTATTCTGCTTTGTTTTTATTTCGGCTGAAGGGCATCGCAACTGCACAAGTCGAGTTAGTGGTTCAAAGTGTTCATACTCCCAAACGAAAGCTGCGCGTCCGATTTTATGAAAGAACGCAGGTCACACATTCAGTCTGTAGGCGTTTACTTGGTATGGGAACAAAAATACCTTTCCACAAGCCTCACTGGTCAGTTTTGCATAAGATTTTGGTTTGTCAGAACAACATATGAATACTGTGAACTAATGGATTTATCTATTTTGGTGAATTACTCTCAGATCAATACGGGAGTGGGCTGAATTTGGTCCGATGGGATGTCTGCACTGTTCTTTCGTGGAAGAGACTAGACCTAGTTGAAACAACAAAGTGTTTCCTGTATGCATTCAATAATTTCGGTTCTTTAATGAAAGCGTTCAATGTAAGAAAATCCGTACCTCGCAAATGTGTTCCTTTCTGAGGAGGAGCACAGTGTATGAAAAAAATACGGGATATAATAGAGAAACTCATGAGTAGTAGCTGGTTGGAGACAGTACGCAGTGCATAGCACACTGAACCTTTATCTCAATTCAGGGCAATTCTGCACTTTTTTAGAGTAAATCAGACAGACTCTTTTATTGGTTATCTGCTACTAGCAGCAAGCATAAAACCCAGTAGTTGATCCCGCTCTAGACACGATTCAACCGATTTTATTCAGGTTGACTAAAAAGGAGAAAGGATTATGGTCAAGTGGGTTACTAAGAATATAAGTTGGCACGTTAAATAGAAAAACATGGCCATTGCTCAGCAAACACACGGATAAACGCTCAATGTTCACGCGTCAGAACCGAATTTCAAGGTTACTCCAGTAGTCTCATGGGATTAAGGGAAAAACCTTGTACAGAACATGTCTACGAGTGGATGATAATGGGAATGTTAAGATCTATGGAGACTTGTGAAGGATTAACGTACAACACGTGTATCTGCATTATTTTGTTCGGATTGTTAGGGTAGGAACAACACTGAGTGTTGCACGAATAATCTACGCAATGGGTGCCATTGAAGTAAGATGTAAGCTTTTTGTAAAGCAATACGGCCGGATAGACGGACAGATTCACTGGCGTACGTTCAACCCAACGTGGCGAACGTAGCCAAATTTCAAGCAGGAAAGTATCTGAATTCACACTACAGAGCACTACGTAAATCGCAAGAACATATCTCAGATGCCATATTCACCGGTGAATTAGTCAAAAACGGTGTCAAATCAAGATGTTCGATCATACACATTGGCCGAATGAAAAGGTAATGGCGTCTTCGAAGTGGGTTCAACAAGTGACATTTTAACATGTTGCACAAGACAGACAACCAAATTGTCTTATTACTAAATACTCTCTGAAGACATGCCACCGGTCTAACCCCACCGAGGCATCTCAGATCGTTTGAACAGCCAGCAATAGTCAGTTGTTACATTTTGTGCACGTCATGGTTTTCATGAAGCATCGCCATTCTACGTGCAAAGGACATGAGTTAATCAAGAATGCTTCTTCCAGGATAAAAGAACTGAAGCTAAGCTGCCACGAATGTCGCCTGTGTTATGTTTCATCGCATTTTTTCACGTCTGTGAATTTGCCTGAGGATCAGAAAGACACCTTTACGTATAGCGGGCATTCATGACAGTGCGACGAAATCCTTCCGAGCACAACTTATGACATTAGGTCTCGTTTTAAGTTTGGCCACGGATTCGATCAGAGAAGTCATGGTAGTAAGGGAACCCTGTTTGTTGCCAATATATAGGAAGCGATTGACAGGGAGTGTTGAATACCAAACTTGTAAACTACTCACACGAAACTTATTCTACAGTGACTAAACTGATTTTCCATCTTTTACGCCCCAAGATGTTTGTTGCCATGTAGCACACAACCCAATGGGAGCTACATATTATCAAGCTGCCTAAACTCAGGAGCAGTCGCTGCAGTCGGACCTGAACATGCGACCGTGTAATTACTGACCAGGATTCATTGGAGATCAGTTACTGTCAGCTCAACCGTGATTAGAGCAAACAGAAAACTGAAATAATGGTCCGTTCCGATTAGCAAACAGGTACACACATTGGAACATACTACAGAGTGGTAAACTGTTAACTGAAAGCTTTACATTTAGCAAAGCGGGTTTTGGAGACAGCAATATCAATGCTCGAAATAGACAGCTGCCAAACGGATGTTCCACAGACTAAGAAGCACAACCAAGAAAAATGGCACGCTTGCACAGGTAACAAATCAAATTGTAAGAGTTCAGTTACTAGCTTTTTACATTACAAGCTGCTTTTCGTTACGGTACGTACTGAGGGCTGGATACTGCAAACATTCTGAAGATTCGTCAATAATCTAGCGAGACTCGGATTTGTAACTGGACGTTTGATAGTGTATGCTGTCATTATCAATGAGCAACCGCGTAATACGTAGGGGCAATTATCCAAACACGTATAAAGTAATAGATCTGAACAAACGAAAGGTCTGGTGATTGTTACCAGTAATCCGAGCCTACTTCGACAGGCTTTTTACGTCATCAAAAAGGTCGCATTCAGCTCAGAATTTGATATCACGCCCTTTAGTGGAAAGACGTGTCCAGGCCAGTCAAAGAATAGAGACCAGCCTACAACGCTTGAACTTCAAATTGTTCCTATGTCAACCTGGACGTCAATAGTGAATCCACATATACCTGCCTAATGGTCAAACAGTTCATTGCCGTCACGAGTAAGTCCAGCCAAAACACATTTACCGATACACAGCCCAGAAACCCGCTCTGTGGCAATAAGCCAACCAACCGTTTCCCTGGGGTCAGTTGGAATCATGAATTTCAATAAAATTTTCCTTTACCAGTAGATCTTTGGCATCGAGAATAGTGGTTATGTGGAGCGCCACTTAACAGCAAGTATTTGGGAGGAGTAAAGCAGCCGACTAAAGAAATCAGATAAAACAAAATAATGTTTACACATGAGCGTCTGCGAAGCATAAGCCGTAGAGATCAGTTCTGTCGGCTGAAAGCTACCAGACTGACTTAATACATATAGGTAGTTGCAGCTAGATGGTAATTCCGACATTTCGGCCTCACTGAAATGTTTTGATCTTGCGGGATATCGACTGAAGTCAGCATACGGCAGTGTGTTGCCTCCGGTCTGGTACGCCGACCAACTTTACTCTTGCGAGATGGCATGAGTGCCAATGCAAAACACGGTAATTGTTATACAAAAACATATATCGCCAAATGAAATGACTTGGCTGGCTGAGCGATTACCATACTCATCCTATTAAAGTCGATGCTCATAGAACCTATGGCTGACCGAACAAAAGCTATTGACTCGTAGCGCAGTTTGATAATTCGAGTCTCTTTTCAGTTCTCTGCCTGACTGTTACATACAGGACAATCAATTGTGAAGTGTTGATCTGAAAGTAGGTGTCCAACATGAGCAGTGTTATTAGCTGCAAATGCGCAAGTATCTCATACGTGTGACTGTCATTCGTCGACACCAAAAGCCATTTATTACTATTATTATTATTATTATTATTATTATTATTATTATTATTATTATTATTATTATTATTATTATTATTATTATTACTGTTATTATTATTATTATCATCATTAAGAGATGCTCAGCGCTCAAGTACGGTTTTAATCTAATCGTTTTTGGATCCAAACATACCACTCAAAGTTCATTCCTGTAGAAGTCGATTAAGACATGGTTATCGATAAATAACAGCAAGATGATATAATACTGAAGTTAAAATTACAGTACATCGAGGTCTTGATAGAATGAATGAATATCCAGAGAGAGACGATAAGAAGCCACATATATTTTATACCTGCCGGATCTGCTCCAGTTTTTCGTCATCCTCGAGAAAGAAACGCAAATACTGGTAAGATACATCAACGTCACAGTTTCCACCCTTCTGGCGATGTTCTTCGATCGTATCACCTCCACCGGAAAACGCATATTTGTTGATCTAAACAATATCAACGGAAAATTGAGAACAACTGTCATCTGAGTTAATACGGGAATTAGAACTTGGCCGAACCATGCTGATAACACACATCACACACTTGGATAAATATACAATAAGTTACGCGTTTTCGATGCGTCACCACCACTCCTGTATCCGACCATGATGACTTATTCGGTTCCTATTGCTTGAAGCCACAGGAGTGGACGATACATACATATTTACACACTGATTCAATACACCCTACACCTGATTTGCACCCACATAGACGAAGTTGGTCTCTCGGATACAGCCAAAACGGGTGGTATGGTTAGTGGACAAGTCATTTGCTTTGTCGACCTGTCTTTTTTGTCCCCTTTGCAATGAAGAACTATCCAGATGTTTGGGGATTTCAATCCAATTGGTGTTAGTCGGTTCGAAACGTAAAACCGATCGAAACAGAGCATGCAGATGACGCTACGTTCAACCGTTTCCTTTTCTATCTTGGTCTACCTTTTCCTTCGGTCTACTGAACAGAGCTGTATCAGTCCTTCAACACTTAAACTCAAGTCTAGAGAACACGTGGACACATGCATAAATTTCTTTGACATCGAACATGGGGGATGCAGTACGGTTAACGTGGTTGAGAAGTGCTTAATTTTAACTGATTATGGTGTGACTGGGAGACCCCACATCTACCCTGGCTGTCCTACCTGGCCTGCATGATACGAACATAAACACTCAATGGGCAACGAGAAGCTCGGATAACTGGCTATCCCACTGATCACATGAGTGATTTAAGTTGATGACTCGCTAGTTTATTTAACTAGTGATCAGACCAGCAAAGAAATGAACTAACGAATGTAGCAATCTGAGGCAGAACAAAAGAACCAACAATGGGCGTTACAATGGGGCAATTTCTTACATGCGTTCAAACTGAGAGGCTGACGCGTCCATATAGAAACAAAAGGTTTGCTTTTCTTCTCATTGTAGGATGTCCCTATTAACGTTTGTGACGAATAGCGGTTCAGGCCACGGTACCGCCCGACGAGCCTTACAGTGGACACTGTATGTGTATACAGGGGAGAGTGATGGCGTCCGCTTAACAATATATAGAATGGCTTGCGAATTCAGTGAGATACAAGGCTATACCTTTTGCAATTGAGCGAGTTTCCGATATCACTTTTTCGTGTATTGTCCTCAGGTTAGAATGTCCAGTTTTTTTTATTGCATTGTTCCATATCCATAGGGCAGTCCACGCTAATCGGATCGCACTAGCGCAGGGGGGCAAGGCGGAAATCGCACTGGGGGTTCAAGTCAATGTAAACCTACAATAATAGGCTACTTAACTCAGCCGGATCAGTTAGCGTTGATAATGCGCCACCGTATGGAAGTATGCATTGCCTAGGTCAGAACTCTCAGTTCAATTGCCCTAGCGTGTTGCGGTTATTGTGGTCTATTAGCGTTTGTTGACACAACTAGACTGGACTTGTCAATGTGTCACTGCAGCGTTGATACTCTAGTGCGATCCGTTTAATTCAGATCACTCGAAGGTATGAAGCAGTGTCCCTTGAGACATCTTTATCTGTAACTGAGAAAGGGAGAATTGACGTCGGGACGCGCGAAAGTGGAAAAGCATTAGGGGCGTGTGCTATTAGACTCAGCGCTTCGGTCAAAGTCGGTCGATGCAGGCTAGAAAGAAGCTGTTTATCTGTCACATCATCATCATCATTATAGACAGCAATACATCAGTGGTTCACGCTGATGCTTAACTGCCACACAACCATGAAGAAGAAGAAACAAACCCTGTTTAGGAAGAGAGAAGAAAAAAGGGAGATGGGAGGGGACCTAGTCACTGAAAATAGCCATGTCTACATTCAAACATACAAAATAAAGGCGCCTACAACTTGAAAACAAACAACCGAGCTGTAAGTGAAAGTAAGGCGTCATCAGCAAGACAGCTTCCTTACGGCTTTCATTGCCCCGCGTCATTAAGTGCACTTATTTCACAGACAACTCGGACAAACAACGACAACATTCACGCCATTGAGCTCGGTTAGCCGCTATCTCACCTAAAGTTTCAAGCCATCGACTCTGTGAGTCACGAGGGCTCCAGCCCGGCAGAGGAACCCGATCTACAGTGCCCAACTCCTTCGTGAACGATTTCATTTGTCTACGCCAGGTCATCATCTGTCCACCTCGCACCTTACGCCAATCGGTCGAAGCGTCGGCAAACAGTGCTCGGTGTGACAAGCGATTAGCTGGCATCCTTAGTACATGGCCTAACCATCTAAGTCTGTGCAAATGTGATGATTGAATAAAAGAACTCGTTTGACAATCAGTGCCAAACACCCCCTTCCTAACCTCCTCCCTGCTTACTCATTGGTGCCACTCGATACGAGCGATTGAACGTAGACATCGGTGGTGGAATACCTGGAGGCGGTTCACGTCTTCTACCCTGAGGGGCCAGGTTTCGCTGCCGTAAAGTAATACAGCCCTCACTGTTGTCTGATATACGCGACGCTTAAGCTTCAGAGAAATACCTCTCTGTCGCCATAGGTGCCTCAGACTAGCGAACACCGCCCTAGCCCTAGAAATAACCGCCTCTATTTCATTCCCTACACATCCGCCGCCACCGCTGATGCAGCTTCCCAAATATACAAACCGGTCAAAAACTTCCATGACTCCGTTATCTAACATTAAACCTACGTAATCACAACAATCTTGCAGAAGCACTTTGCATTTCGAAGCTGCAAAGCACATTCCGAAGTACTTAGTAGAACGCGAAATTGCGTTCAGCGTTGCTTGTGCCGCTTGAAAGTTGTCAAACAGCAACACCTTATCGTCGGCATAATCAAGATCAGTCAATCTTCCACCAGGTAGGAGGTCCACACCGGCATCATTTGAGTGACGCAGACAGTTCTCCATTATTTCATCCATGACGAAATTGAACAAAAATGGTGAAAGAGGACAGCCTTCACGCACGCCGTTCTTGGTGCTGAAACTGCCAGACAGCTCACCGTAAACCCTAACCTGAACTGAAGTATGGGAATAAAACACTGAAGGTATTTTCACATGCTTAGTCGGTACACCTCTGCGTTTAAACGACTCTAAAAGTGTAGATCGATCCACCGAATCGAACGCACCTTTATACTCAAGAATTATGGCAATTGTTGGCCGGTGGTATACATGACGCTGCTCCAAAGTTTGTCGAAGGGTAAAAATATGATCTATACAACCCCGCCCAGAACGAAACCATGCCTGTTCTTCTCTAATGTTTAACTCCCGAACTGCAGTGATTTGATGAAGTATAACGGAGGCCAGAACCCTAGAAAATGACTGGGGTCAAACTAATTGCCCTATCGTTTTCAAAAGAGTTCCTGACACCCTTTTTTAATATAGGAACTATTACCGCGTGACCCCAGCACAAGTTAAAACAGCTGAGTTAAAGCCTCGATTAACACCTCTCCACCTTCTTTAAAAAGTACTGGCACTAGATCATCTGGACCAGCAGCTTTATTACGATTGAGAGCCGAGATGCAACTGCGAACCTTAGTCACAGTGGGTGGTTCTAAATCTACCGACCAAGGCGTTACATCAGAAGTTTGTGGAGGCAGCACGGTCGAAGCAGAAGGCTAGCTAAATTGACCCTCAAAGTGTTCCGCCCAGCGTTCCAACCTTCTGGACTTATTATAAATTAGTGTGCCATCTACCTCGCTGATAGCTTCTCTGACAGACGGTCGCCTGACACAAGTAGCACGGATCAGCTTAAAGAGTTTCCCGGTGTTCCCTGAGACAAAAGCGATTTCCATTTCCTGAACTTTTTCCACTAACCAAGCCACACGATCAGCCTTTAGACTAGGTTTCAGCTTCTTACGGATATCCCTTCTAGACTTATTATGTGAACTAACAGGAGGAATCTTCCTTCTATCTTCTAACAACTCCAGAGATTCCTCTGAAATCCAATGTTTGTCGAACTTATGTATCCCTATGCCGCATGCTATAGTACCTGCTTTCTGAATAGCTTGTGAGATTTGTGTCCAGCAGCTATTAGGACCTTCGGAGTGAGTACCACTAAGGCAGCTTTTTAGGCAGGTTTGGTACCTATGCTTTACCGATGGTGAAGCCAATTTCTCAACAGCCAGTCGTTGCTGTTGGTTGGGTCGTTGTCTAACAAAAGTAAGAACAAAACGACAACATACCAATGCATGATCTGAGTCCAAGTACGTGCTCTAATAAGAACGACAGTCTTGGATGGAACCACGCCACCTGTAACTAACAGCTAAGTAGTCTATCTGAGACCAGGCTTGATTAGGAGAAGGCGGGCGCCAAGTATAGCAATGACGTGCACGATGTCTAAAACTAATGCTGGCTAAAGATAGCTTACGTGCAGCGCAAAGCTGCAACAATCGCCCTGCGTTATCTAACCGATGTGACGCTATTCCAAACCTGCCACCTAAACGAGATTCGGCCACACCAAGGCG
>LUCH01000236.1:0-10055 GCA_013368495.1 Paragonimus heterotremus | reverse complement strand
CGTCAAGGTCCAGTTTCGTTGTGACAGTTATGCACAGATCAACTGACGCTATCGGAACCATCTTCTACGATGCCTTCTTCCGGGATAAACCAAACAGTCTGAAACCATTTTGTTCGCAAGTGACATGAACACACAACTTAGTCGTCTTACTCAAGATAAGTAGCTAGATGGCATGTTCGGTGTCCATGTGTGAAACACTGACAATTGTGATCGACTGTTACAGTTATGCGCATCTCACGGGCTCTGTCTATCGAGCTGCGTTTTCCAGCACAAACGAAAGCAATCCGTAACGTGGAGACCACCTCCTGCAATTTAGTCGTAGACGCAAGGGGATCACATCGGTGCGCCACTCCGTTAAATATTGTCGTTCATTGTAGGGTAACCGCCTTGACTCAGATCACGTCGTTGTTCGTGATCACCTTGCATTACCGTTAGCACGGAGATCGTCCGTTAACAAATAAAGTATTCCTATGGAAAACGATGAAGGTATATGAACCCCCAACAAACAGCAGTGACAAACTGCTCGAGTCACAACAGTGTAGTGATGCAAACGAACACTGGGGAGAAATATCAACAGCTATGCGAAACTCTTGCGAAGAGGAAAATTTAAAAGGATCACCGTATCTCCAAGACTAAGACAGTATTCGTCAATCTAGGACATCTGTGGTAACAGAGAAGTATCTCTTTGAGGCTTAAAGGTCGGAAATATACGGCAACAGCGAGGGCTGTATTAATTTACGGCAGCGAAACCTGGTCCCTCAGGGTAGAAGACGTGAACCGCCTCCAGGTATTCGACCACCGAGGGCGGCCAACCGAGCTTAGTGACGTGAATGTTGTCGTTGTTTGTCCGAGTTGTCTGTGGTGTGAATGGGACAGTGAAAGCCGTAAGGAAGCTGTCTTGCTGACGATGTCTTACTTTCACTTGCAGCCTGGTTGTTTGTTCTCAAGTTGTAGGCGCCTTTATGTTGTATGTTTGAATATAGACGCAGCTATTTTTTTAGTAGTTAGGTTTCTTTCCCTTCCCCTCTTTTTCCTTCACTCTCACAATACAGGGTTTGCCTTTTTTCATGGTTGTGTAGTAGTTAAGCATCAGTGTGAACCACTGATGTATTGCTGTCTATGGTGATGACGAATGGAGCACTGACACGACTTCTCCAAGTCAACAGTAGTGGTGTTATTGGATCCGAAGGCTAATTCTGATTCGATTGTCCGACATGCTCGCTGGGGCTGGCTGTATCACAGAAGAGTCTCGGTGAAGTACGGCAATTTATTGAAGTCGTAGATTCATTCTTAATGCAAAGCACACAGTTATAGGCAACTATCCAGAGTGTTCTCCACCTCAGGGATGTCCGATCTCCGCCATCCTTTTCAACTGTGTGCTGGGAGGGGCATTCGGAGATTCTGAGGACCTCAACGTGAAGCTTCTGCTAAGCAACAAGCCGACTGATATTGAGTATGTGAACGACATAGCACTGTTCAGTTCTTTCACAGACAGCATGCAAACCATGCTAGGCCGAGTAAATGTTACGGCTGGTCTGTATGATATGCACTCCGCATATTCAAATTATACTGTTATTACAAGGTTGAGTAAGCACTGATCCTACGTTTATTATTGCGAGCGGGCCGTTGGAACCCATCAAGTGTTTCCCCAAACTGGATAGTATCAACTCATCAGCTCGTAATATTGCAGAAGCACATAGACTCTCAGCATTTGACCATCGTTGCCTCCGCCAGTTAGCACGTACCAAATGGGCCGACTATGTGAGCAATGCAACAGTCAATCGGTGTGTATTTGAGAAATGTGCAAGTTCGCGATCGCTGGCCGAAATAATGGAAACGCAGTCCCCACTGGCTGAGTCATGTACTCCATATGTTGACGAAGCGTCTGCTGTACCTTGCATTGTCCAGTGTGGCTGCTGCTGGCTAGAAAAAACCGCGGAATGGTCAGATAATGACGCAGCCACGGGCTATGAAATCCCTGGTCTCTCCTAAGCAAGTTTGGTAGAAACTGTGTCCGGCTGCGGAGTTCGAGATTATCCACAATGTTGGTTACAAACGCTCCCGAACATGGTAGGATGTCAGTCGTCAATGGTGAGCTTGGATCCGCAAAGCTGTTGACTCTCTTTTTTCATGTAGCTCTAGTTTTGCACCTTTTTTTATACATTCTATTCGTTATCATGCTACATTATGGACTATTGTCAGGACCAAAAGCTGTGCAAGTCACGGTGCCTACCTACATGTATGGCTCAAAGCTGAAGATGATGGTGAATCACAGAAAGGTAAGTTATGTAAAATCTAGAAAACGTATGAATGCCAAGAAACAAATTGAGCGCGTAGGTTTGACGTTAATTGCCATAGAACCGTGTCAAGGAAACCAGTGCGTGATAGCCCACTATCAACAACATCGACTACTAATTGTACGACTGCGGGTCCGAAAACTCGTTGTTTTGATTGCTCATGTATATGTTTGAGTAACCTGACAGTCCACATATGATTTTATTTTACGTGACAGTAAACGCCTTGTAAGTAAAAATTTGGAGGCGCCTTTTTATATTTAAAAATACAAAGAAGCGAGAGATCAAGTAGAATAATAGACTAAGGGCAGAGAGGCTTATGGAAGTTAGTGGCAACGACTACTAACAATGTTATCAGTAGTCGATCAACACAGTTTTGGTGGTTGGTCCATAAGCATTATACGTTTTAACACGAATTAAAATCGTGTCACTCTATAAGTTGACCAGTCGAACCTGAAGTTATCCATAAACTCCTAAATTCAGTATGAATGCGACAATCACAGATGTGAAATTTCCACTGAAGTATACAATGTAACCAACCTTAGTCCTTATCTGCTTCGGGGTATCCGTGAGATAAATGGACGTGTTTGGATCGCTTGCGCTCATTTTGGTTTGATTTCCTTGAAGAGCAGGAAAGAAGACTGAATACAACATAACCGGTTTTGGCAAACCAAGCCGTGGTGCGACGTCACGTGTCATACGAAAATATGGATCCTGATCGATGGCACAAGGAATGAGACATCCCATTGACTCCTTTTTGACCACGGGACCAAAGATGGTTGGGAAGGCTTGAGTAAAACAAGGAGCCGCCTCAATGGCGGGGAAAGCTATTTTCCCAATACAATCACTTTCCGTAAAACCGAAAAGTCCACGAACTTGATTGAAAGTGACAAGTCGCTGTATCTGGCAAACAGTACGGTAAAATTCGGGGCATTGTCTAAAAGTGTATATGAAAAAGTTAGTTTTAGGTATACGTTAATTAGGTCAAGAGAACCTCTGTTACAAGGTCTAAGCTGATACACATGCAATGTTACTGCTGGAGCGAATAACAGAGATAGGTGATCAGAAGCACCAAACCAGCGAATATTGATAACACTAGACTGTTATCTAATTCACAAATAATTTCCACAACAAACTTAGGCAGGGACGAACTAGAAAATCGGAAACTCGATTAAAAGAACATACTTCAGTTTAAATATTCTGTCTTTTTAGTTATTCACAGCCTGACGTTTGAGTATGTTTTCGTGCTGATAAATATCATCCCAGGAGTCTTCTTACTTATTTCGTTGGCAACTTCAGTTTGGTTACTCTCTATAACGTTCACCTGCGTTTTTGCGTTCTTAAACTCTTAAGGAATACTGACGAACAGTTGAAACGTAAATCACATAGGTCTCCTTGAACGGGTTTGGCAGATTGCGACATGTTGACTCAAACACGCAATGCGGACAATATGTCTCAGGATAGTGACAAATTTGCACGGATTTGAGAAGCAATCAATGTCGACACCACGTACGTGAAGATATGCTGCTCTTCCATTACATACATTGCTGCAAACGGAATACATGCAGTACTTATAGATAAGCATCCAGACAAATTATCTACGACTGACTACAGGGCATCCAATTACTGAAAAAATGAAAGCTAGTTAATGAAATTCTATCCATCAACTCAGGTTAATCTACTCAACCTTGTGAATGCACACAGGCAAGCATTGGAGAGCTACTTTTAAGCACCACTGGGACTGACGAAACAAAAAATATATCGAAAGACTGCATTTGTTTTTGCGATTAACCATACAGAAAAGTACTATTGATACAGGCAAAAATCGACGGGCGCGAATCTATCGAGATAGTCAGGCAGATCTAAGTAGTGACCAACAACACTATTTACATCACATTATCTTGCAATGCCAACTTTACAGATCCATCTGCATTATAAACTGTGTAAGGTAGTAGAAATATACGTAAACACGACTACTACAACGTAGAACAATCCATTGGCGGCACCACGCATGCAGCAATAACTTTCAAAAACGACACCCTCGTATTCGGTATTGATACGGAATGGCCACTTACGAATTTAAAAAAAGTGCTGGGGTCAGTCGACGTCGGTTCAAAAGCTGCTTGTCAAAACACTTGCCTTTTCGTTCTTCTCGCAATGCCGTTTAAAAGCCGAATGGAATAACCAATCTGACATTTGAAAATTCAACGACGAAGCCCAGACCGTTGAAAGCCGTACAAAACCATTCCTGGAGAGTACTATTTTCCTTTTTACTTCCAAGTTAAAGTGATCAAGCCCAAGGCTTTCGACCGCTGACAGATTGAAAAGCCAAAATAACTGACACATATCGAGTAGCCCCGTTGGTAGTTCACAACCAGGACTTTATAAGTAATTCCGAGTGATGTGCCTAAAACAGGTGGCGACATTCGCTTGCCAGCGTAAAATTAGACTTGCCCCCACAAACTGACAAAATACAGGTTGGAGACAGATTGACCCTTGAATGCTGCATATTACCGCTAGTTGATAACTTCACATAGACGCGGTGATCAGCGGTTGCATGTCAAAGACAGTTATCACTTAACCGTCCTTGATAACAATCTAAACACCTCAGTACTTAACGCCGTCTCCCATAATCGACTTCGTTAACTCGGATACGTGTCTCATACCAACAGAGTCCGCCTGACACTTACAGCCATAGTCACCTTTCGTCTACGATATGATGTCACTAGTACTCGCTCTCCATTGCTGACTGGACGCAACTTCAGGCAAGTCAACTTCCGAATGATACGCTAACTGGCTGCTATTCGGCGAGTGCATCATAATGGGAGAACTCCTGGAGTGCATTATATCACATCTGAACACTGCAATAACCGGTTTCGTCCCGCCTTCAAAGAGTCCCGGTTCAACCTCCTAAACAACCGTTTAATGAAACAGAACCGTACATTTGAGGAGCGTTTCCTCTTAAAAGAAACAGTTTCTCGCACCAGACAAACAAATGCTACTGTAATCACTGCAGAGCAGTCGTACGTATAAACCGCAGGGTTCACTAAGTATCATTTGTAAAATCCATTGTTGAACGTCCTAAAGAGTACTTCGGATAAATGTTTTTCATGGCCAGGTCGAAAGTTGTCATGGAGCCTTTGGGACTCTCTAATTCTAATTCCGAAGCAGAAGATATACTACATGCTCAAAATGCATTTTCAGCAACAAAACCATGGACCACCATAGTCGTTCCTTGGACTTATTCCCTAACCTCACTCGGGCTAACGTACGTGCCGAACTACTCCTGCTGTGTTGGTAAGTGACCGGAGCTTGATGAGATACCTCCACCTGGATTGAAAGAATGCGCATGTGAGCTGGTGGAACCGCTTGCTAGTTTGTTCCAACAGTCATATAACTGGTAGTACTTCAGCCTGTTGGAAGCATGGCGTCATTTCTCTTACCTACAAAGCCAGTAGATTCAGACCGACTGCCCTAACGTCAAGCATATCAAAAGTAAGAGCGAGCATACCGAATGATTTCGCAAAGGTCCACTGAAATACTGAATCATTCTTGGCACGGAAGTAGCATGGCTCCAGAAATGGTCACCCATAAAAGACTAACCTCTTGGTTGCAACTGACTCGTGGATGAAGAGTGCAGAAGAATGCCTCCTAATAGGTGCTGTGTTCTTAAGTTTCACGAAAGCTTTTGATGAAGTCGACCACAGTATCCTGCTGGACAAACTGAGTAATCTGAATTTACGCGGTGAGTTTTGTTTGTGACTAAAACAATACCGAGTCTGCTGCATATACACAGTTAAAGTCAACAGTCAGCTATCTAAGCCAATAAGCGTTGCAAAGGGCGTGCTGTAGGAATCCATACTAGATCCATTACCATTCTCGGCGCACGTCAATGAACCACCAGCTGTAAGTAACTCTCCTACTGTTATGTACGCCGACAATACGTTTTACACAACGCCGGAGACATGGGAGGCTTTAAAACAGATCTGGTTACCCCGCACCCAAGATTCGTGCAAAATCGATTGCCCACATACACGTCCAAGTCGAGAGCTATGCACATTCATCACAGTACTTGAACATAACGCACCGGTAGCGCCATTTCAGTCACTTCTCACCAGAAGCGCGATTTAGGTATCGCGGTCACACTGAGCCTCTGTTCTAGCGCTAACGTTATGTTGTTGGTAAGAAAAACCAATGGCAGGCTAACAATTCTCATGAGGGTTCTCGGTAGATCCCAGGTCGATACCTTCTCTCGCATCTACTGCACACGGGTAAGTTTACTGCCAAAAGTCAACACTCGGACATGAGCGCCGTACTGAGAAAATGAGGTAACCGACCTGGAGGCTGTCCTGAACAGAGCCACCAAAACAGTTGCGTCTGTCAGGCTCGTCGTATAAAGAGACTTTCCCAAAGCTAGAACGAATTTCCTCAGCTAGCAGATGCTAAAGAAGTGATCTAATGTTGACGTACGAAACCCTACACCTCCTTGGTCATCCGAACAAAAACCTTTTAACATCACTGATAAGGTGATTCTCAAATGCTATAGGTACATGGCATCTCCCAGCGTACACAGTAGTGCAGGCGGCAAATACTCAGTTAAGTCTTGAACACCGGCGAGCCCGCGGGACTTGATATCTTTCCACAAGACACTACAACGAGTTTCACCAAAATTATTGCACGTTTACAATTCTCCTAACGCACAACCTGCGCGGCCATCATTTGCTGAAGTTAAGCTAGTAACGTCCACGCCTCCTGCGCAAGAAACATTGCTTTCCTGCGTGTGTTTGTCACTCATAGAGTTCTCTATAGGAGACGACAGTGCATGTGGTTAATACTCAGTCATCTAAACGGCGGCTGGTTGAATATGTCAAGGAGAAATACCCACCTGTAACTGTTGAACTTTTAGACGTTGCCTTTGATAACAGCCCGATTTCGATCGAGTAACTGAGTAATTGGCTAACCTCCGGCCTGATTGTTGTTTGTCTGTTTGTTCGGTGAATGACTACTGTATGCTTGGCTCCTCCTTCCTGAATGTCTGAAATACGATTGATGCTTAAGACACCCCACAGACACGTTCATTGTTCATTAAAAACCTCTTCTATTCCCCTGAGTTTTCCACCCTGGTATTCTTATCTTTCGAAGATGTTATCCAAGGATACCATCTCGAGATCACATGGGAATCTACAACTCGCTCTGGTTCGAATCGAAGCTGTTAGTATGGACACAATTTTCCGTTTATCGCATTGCATTTTCAACGGTTTGTTCTTAAACAGCCCACACAATTCATTTACTATCCGTGCTCAAATCTTTGACTGTCATTCATAACCCGGACAACCCGAAGACGCAGATTTGAGGCCTGCCAATCCTCGTGAAGACCGTTTACGGCTTTCAGGTTAAGTTCTGTGAAGACGGATCATTCCTTTTCAATAAATACTCACCAGCGTTTTGCCGGCGTGAAGATGACAATATACTTACCTTTTCGATTTCATATAATCTAGCCATCCATTTAATTGCATGTTCAGCACAGTTCGTAATAGTTCGCTGAGTGGTCACCCCCTTAGAGCACAGGTCCACCATAGTTGAATAGTGTCGCCATAACATATTCTCACTGGAAATCTGTAAGATGTAGACTGCCCTCCATGACTACAAAGATGGCAGTGTTGCCGTCCCAGTCTGTCCGACATAAAATATACTACTGGGAACATCAGTTGATACATTCGAAATGCGGCTGTATGATAGGGTTATTTCAAGACGGACAATAACACTCGAGTACTCACTGCTTTGTGCTCCTTCATTATTCTCCTGCACCCCTTTTTGTTCTTTCTTACCTTTCCCAATTCTTATTTTCTTCTCCATACAGTCTTTGCACCTATTAGTTCCCCAATGTACAACGAAATAGTGCGAATTCAACAGGTGATCGACTACTGCTAGCTTCTTCAACACTCAACACACTAGACGTGTTCTCACCACTGCAGAAGTTCACGTGATGGAATCTAACGTGACAGTTTGACTGCCACACCGAGATCAAATCTGCCTTGGAACCACATACCCCGTGCCACTGATTTATACTGGAATACTCTCAGGCAGACATCACGCAAATGTTATGCTTCCTACCGCGCAAGAAATCTGTGAACCAGTGACCTCTTTTACCAAATAACTGCCACATCGTTGCTCACTCGATGACCTTACGCGATGAGCCGCAGGTGGTTTCATGGCTGCATGTAGCTGCATTTTATAAACTTCGCGCTGAACGTTTGAGGCTAGACTAATCTTGCCTATGAACTACGGCTGTCGCGCCTGCTTTTCTTCTTTGATTGTAAGACAGCTACGCATCAGGGCAAACCACCGATGTCGTTGTCAACGAGTGCTGATACAGTTACGTCAGCAATTTTGCGTGGGTGACAGCAAACTTGGTTCATTAATTTAACTCTGTTAGATCCGAGGTCTGTTATGGCCAAACGATAGGCCTCTACAAGAACAGCCACCAGACTTAATCTCATCGCTAAGATCCCACGTGAATTTTAATTCTGAAAGTCAAGTGAACAACAACAATTCTTGCACTCAACAAAGCTTCATTTAACACACTTGAACTGTTGCTTGTGCAAGAGTTAAAACACTACTGCAGTCAAAATACAGCAAAGTTGAAACATTACTGTAGTCAAAATACAGCAAAGGAAACCGCACAGACTTACCCCATGTATGTGAAGTCATTAAATATAAAGGTTTTCCTTGGATCAAAACCTAAAGCGATAATATCTTTAGCATTTTCGCGAGCCAAATGAAGTGCGTTCTCTACAGTCAAGTCCTTCCACAAAAATTTTTCGTCATCGGTGAGCTGAATCACCAAGGGAATACCAAAAACATCCTGCAACCACCTTGAAAAATTAAAAACAGCACACACTACTTGGTGAGAATGAACGGTATCACGTGGCCCAGATGTAACGCTTCGGATGATGGGCCACGCCCTGTATACATGAAAAACGGTTTCTTCTGTTCGACACAGGTGATTATGAACTCAAGGTCTCTGAACGTAGATCCAAGTTAGTAACACATACCTATGTGAAAAAAATATCCCACGGCGCAACAGATGGTGGAGTGGTTGCTTACACGCTTTTTCAAAACGGGATAATAAACTTTCCGTTATCTTTGAACACCCAAAACGAACAATTAACTTTTCATAATCAACACCACGACTTGAGGATGTCGTAACCTCCCACGGCGTTACGACATCAGTTGCCCCGGCTTCAGTGCAGTTAGAAAACTCGTTGAAATCGACCTCACTCTCCATCGCACGTGTCGTAACTGTAACAGGCAAGCCAGACGTTCTGGCTTCGTGTACTCGTTAAACTCGCAAACCAACTCTGAGCAACGTGGAGACACCGGGGAACAGCGTTTTTCCGAAGTGAGGATTCCAACGATAGTCCTGTGAAAACAGACAACAGAAACAGTTGTGAGCCAAAGGCTCACTAAGAGACGCACACGACTTACACAATCGAAGACAAAAGTGGCGTCAACAACACGACAGCACACGTTACAATACCGGTACTGACGAAATCAAGGTCAAGGTCACGAGGTTTCACGATTTCTGCGATGTCGACGATTTGTTCGCGGGTCCGAGGTTGGAGGCCCAAGTCATCCGGATCCAGTCAGTGGGAGTGAATTTCCTTTCGTACACCAATTATTCAGAAACTCCAAAGAAATACAGGTGACCTGAAGGGTTAGTAAAATGGTGAGTAATATTTTTCAGCGATTTCAGCGATT